>JAQJVL010004261.1:0-47486 GCA_035578905.1 Stictocephala bisonia | reverse complement strand
TTTAATTAAGGTTATTATATCTTCTCTGATTTAGTATGGGTTGGGGGGGAAAATGTTTTATATGTAGGCTGTTATTAAGTACACCTGAAGACGACAGGAGTTTGTTATACCTGTCGAACTGTTGTGTTTGTTTATTAAACACTCAAACCATTGGAAATCTCCAAATATTATCTAAATATTACAATATCATGGTCACATTTAATTGCCCTGTATGGGGATACTTAAACTTCAATTACAAATAGTTATATGCAATAAGTAGCTAAGTGTATTATACCATTTGTTATTTATTACTCCAAACGTGACCATAAAAAAGTAAAATAAATTATTTGTAGTTTAAACATTTAGAAGAGGTCAATTAACATTACTCACCCAAACCAGAAACTGTCAATTACTATACAGCAAATTTTTATTTTACCACTTAAAACTTGCCAATGCAAAAATAATTTTATATTAGATCCAAACACAATTTACAAATTTGTAATTTACACATTCTATATACGTAGCAGGAGTCTATTACGTAGTTGCTCTTTTGATTATTCACATTTTTCAATTCTTTGTTTGTTTTTTGTTTTATGTAAGTAAGAGATCTTAGTAGGTTAAACAATTTTTTTAATGTATTTGTCATTTAGTTTAATTAGTTGTCATTTAATTTTTTTACTTACCATACACTATTTCTTCTTTATAGTATCATTTTGTTTTTCAACATTACAACATTGCTGGAGGCCTGTCGCGTAAAATCATTGTTCACTGCTATCAAAAATACGATATAACACGGATAACAACTCAAAAGTGGAAAAATAGTGAGTGAATGTAACTGTGTAGATAAAATAACATACTTGTAAAAGTAGAGTTTACATCACAAAGAAAGTACTAATTAAAACGTTACATGTTCAAGATAAAAACTAAGAATGCTATAAATAAGGAGTTATTGTGTAACTGAATGTTTAAAGCACTGCCTAACACGTACACAAAGTTTGACAGTTCACTAATTGACCGCCTGAAGCAGCACTTCCCTTCTACACCTTTCCAATTAGTACATAACATTTCAACCTCACAAAGAACAGCTGTCAAAAAATATTCTATGGTAATAATATTCTTTCCAACAGTAACAAATAATATCCAGATAGTAGATTTATGTATTGTAATGGTTCTACATTTATAACTTTATTTACATGCATTAATAATTTAACGATGTAAAATAAAATTTTTTTACATAGTCATTCAACTTCAGGAATGTATCAGGTTGTGGTCAAATTTTTATCTTTGTGAGATGTAATCATACATTTTCCCGTAAACAAAACTAACTGTGCATATTAAAATTTACTTTCAGATTTCTGAGTAATTAAAAACGATTCCAATTCAGGATTACAGGCCATAAATGTTTAGTTAATACCGATATCAACATTTTACATAGTTAAACCATAATTTACTATGTAATTTACTAAGTTTAATTATTTAATTATTACATAATATCGACAAATATTGTATTAATTTTTTTTTATTTGATTAACTTAAATAAATTGCGTTGGTATTAACATGTCCGTTGAAATATGTAGAATAAATACTCAACATCGACCATGATGTGATTTAGTACAGTTAAAATTCAGAAAACAAAAATGTTGAAAAGAATGTATAGTAGTATTAAATATAGGAAAATATTGAAAAAATGTCAGTGTCAATATTTAATTTAAATATACCTGTGTAAATCTGAAAATCGAATGCACAATTTTAAAATTGTAACAAAATGAAATTTATATAGTAATATCACTTATATGTAGATGGTTATTAATATTCATATGTGGCTCATTTGTGTTGCTTATTGAACACTTTGACAATAATTAGTTGTTACAGGGGAATGAAAGTCTAGCCATTCAATTTGGATGCCTTATCGAACTCTGTAGTTGAATAGTTGTAATTAAAGTTTAAAACTTCCATAGTTTGTTTAGCTTATCGAACTATGTAGTTAAGTGGTTGTCACTGGGGATTGAAACTTCCGTGACACCAATTTGTGTAGCTTTTCAAACTGTGTATTAGACCAGTTGTCACAGGGGACTGATAATCCCAAATCACGAGTCTGATTGGCTTCTCAAACTCTTTGGTTGAGTAGTTATCACTGGTGATTAAAACTTCCGTGTAATCAATTTGCGTGACTTTTAAAACTACGTGTTTGACCAGTTGTCACTGGGAATTAAAAATCTCGAATTACCAACACTTCAAGTCGAAGTGTTCCAGTTTCGATATAAGCAGTAAGACTTTGACATCGTCAGAAAAAAACTGAACGTTGCAGGCAGAAGTAATGTTTTCAATAAATATTATGAAATCAAAGGGCCTAAGTTCGATAACTGGACACCAGAATTTAAATTAAAGATATATGATAATCCTCCAACAAACTTAGCTTTGAATTAAACAAAAAGTTAAAGATTTGTTTTCGTGGATTTGTAGGCTCAAACAAAAATCAGACGGCCTTAAAATAAGAAATTTTCTAAGCGAGGAGGTGAATTAAATATTTGAGATCAATCAGCTTTTAGGTATATAAAATATAACTTGTTTGATACAATTTTATAAACGTGAGTAGATTTTTTTTATATATTTTTCTAGATTGTATAAATGTTAGTATAAAATAAAATAACACACAAAATATCCGATAAATTGTTCTTCGACAGTAAAATTGATAGTAGATAATATTTGTAGGGCTCTTTTGGCATTCTTACATTCTTACATATGAGACGCCGACACAACGTTGTGCGTATTTTAAGGCGAATATGAATGGTTTTATGAGTGTAGGATGAGTGTAGATGAGTGTAGTCTGGTTACTAACTGAGTTCAACTGTTCCTCAGAAAGGGCAATTTATTAATAGCCCAACAGCCAGGGCAACTAAGGGACCTACAGCTTTACGTGGAATCCGAACCACGTAGTGCTGGTCTGATTTTCAGCTAATTGACAAGCCTGATACTCAGTTATCTCCCCCACACAACATCCGCACAATGATTACCACCCAACATGGACACCCCAGACTTCTCTAGTAGTGTCCACGCCGATAGCAACCACCAAGCGGACGCCATGTCGGTATTAAGAGAACCGAGCATCCAACCTATCGCCTACAATCTCCCAAACACTTTGTCCCCATGTAGCTGGGTTACAGCACTGCGCCACCAGTGCCGACTATAATAATAGATAACATTCTACAATGTTATCTATTATTTCTTCCTTCAAGCTGTTTGAAACTCAAACCACGTTCTTTTACCATGTATCAAGTGGCAAATATTGGGCAAAAAATTAAACATCAATGATAAATTGAAGAATCGGATCGGTAATGATTCATGAACACATGAGTGCATATGATTTTATAAATATATTTATTTTAATTTAATCTGTTATTTAATAATGTGTAAAATAATAACTTTAAGGATAAGAAATGTAATAATTATTGACAGTCTTTCTGTAAAATGTACAGTTTTACAAAAAGACTACATAAAAAATAACGTTGGATTTGAATTTATTTCATAATATACTATAACAATACGAGTTCATTATAAATACAAATTACACTTATATATGATTCTTATTTACTATAGGACATAGTGAAATACAGTTAACGCTGTTTCAGGGTATGTGTTTTTTGTTCATATTTTACAACACTATTAGCCAGTTTTTATGGGCTACAGACTTGTGTACACATTGTGATTAGTCTGTAAATAAACGCTTATCAACACCAAGAAATTTCTTCACTTTTTTAAATATTTATACTATTTTTTCTCTTTTCTATAACAGACTTAATACATATTTATTTCACCTTCATTAAATTACTTTATATAATAATTTGAACTACATTTATTTAATTATGGCAATATGGGCTTTATACAATATAAGGTAAATTGGGCAATATTATTTATTGCTCTTGAGACTAAACGTAAAATATATGTTTTTCTTAAACAAGATTATTAATAAGTTATTGTTTTATTATATTATTTATTTGTGAATTTATAGTTTTTAATGAAATTTGATATGAAAAACAATGCAACTTATTTGGTTTTGAATTAAGCGTATGACAATTATTTATGATTATTTAGTAACCCGATATATAATTATATTTTGGTAAAATAGTATTTTTGAAATTTATAAAGGAATAAATAAGTTTGATTTAAACTAAGAATATTTCCCATAATTAAGTAGTTTATAGGATAATATTAGTACAATTTAACTTGTGAATATGTTTAGATGACGACAGAAATGAAACTTAATGTGAAGTTATGTCAATAGAGGCAAGGGCTGACATTTAGGGTGGTGAGTCTCGCATCGAAGCTTAGAGATAATTAGTTTGTTGACGAAGTTCGTGAACCTTGGAAACTGTGGAACAACTAAACATCCTTCATCCTGTAAATAGTTTATGAAGAGAAATGATCTTCAGTTTAAGAGTAATCAAAGTAAGTTTTGTTTGTAATTATTCTAAAACTAATAAACAAAATAATATTAAACGTTTGATTTTACACTGA
Organism: Stictocephala bisonia; assembly: GCA_035578905.1. Classification (NCBI taxonomy): domain Eukaryota; kingdom Metazoa; phylum Arthropoda; class Insecta; order Hemiptera; family Membracidae; genus Stictocephala; species Stictocephala bisonia. Next base: position 42,992 of record JAQJVL010004261.1, on the reverse strand, counting down.
ATAAAACAAATTCGTTCATCAGCAAGCATTATTTTTAAAAAATCTTTAATTGAAATATACCTAGATAGTAAAACACCCCTATATTATGAATATATAATTGATTAATTATCAAATATTAAATAATTACGACGAAACACATAATTATTTGGAGTGGCCGAAGATAAGAGGTTAAAGCTTTGGCTTGCCTCGCAGTGGTCCGGGTTCGATTCCCGATGTGACCACTAAAACTATTTTACTCTACCTCTGGTTTGGAAGTCTCGTTAGGTCATTGGTCCCCAGGTTAAGTGCTAGAGAGGGCACTTAGTCCTAACCTAACACGTTAAAATACGACGCTCTTTACCTTTTCTTTTTTTAATGGTTTTTTAATGGTTTTAATGGTAGTTACCATTTTTTATGGTAGCTGAATGGTGGTTGCAATGTGCAAAGTATATCTTCTGATAATACCACTAAAATACACATATATACATATATGTATACATTTATTTATTTATTTACATTAAAATGCCTCTTGCTAATCTAAAGGCAATTAGCAGTTTCACTTCTAAAGCAGAGCGTTACGGTTCCATATGTTTAAAGGCCAATTTTAACTTGTTTTATGGTTTTCGTTCTAATAATCCTAAATTAAATATTAAAACAATGCTAAAACTACTAGTATTATAAATAGATAATAATTAATAACGCGCAAGTCCATAAATATAAGAAACGACTTAGTCGCATAGACAATATTGAATAGCATTTCTCTGAGTCTCAGAGAAACTACTGAGAATGTTAGATCACAGTATGGGCGAACGTCTGGTTATCTTGTAAATATTGTAGATAGTACCTTGAAGTGGTTGTCACCGGAAAATGTAGATTCTAGTTAGACACCGGCCACTTAAGCCTAGGTTCTTAGATTAAATAGTGTTGTTTAGTACTTAAGTTAATTGTTTATTACGTACCATGATTACAACAATCAATTATTTTGTTATAATAAAGGTGCCTTACAAACCACAATACTATATATCAATAAAGGACTTGATGAAGTTGCCTGTACTAAAACTAACGCATAAGTACCTAAAGGCTAGAAACTACATACTCCAGGCTGCTTAATCCAAATAACACAAAATGTTATTCAATAAATGATTGCTAAGTTCATAAGCCAAGTTTTTCGGTATTTTAATATCACAATTTGTACTGAAATAATCGTCATAATCTTAAAAAATAGTTCACAAATATTTTAAAATGTTAAACTTAAATGAAAAAACAACTATTTAATATTTAAACTTAAATGACAAAGTATATTATCTTCGGTCAAATTCCTATAGGTTTCTTCAAACTCAAATTATTATACAAAGCAATAAATGCCTAAATTAATCAGGTATTAAGCTATATATTGTTTATATTTTAATTTTTTTTAACTTCACTTAATGCCAGTTAAAATGGGTCTACAGGCCTGTACGTCAACTTTATTCAACAAATGAAGTACCGACTTTTGGCTGAGTGGGGATTCGAACCTAGGAACTTGCCCTCCACAGTCCGAAGCCTTGGCTACTGAGCCACCACACCGGAAGGTATTTTCCAAGGAAAGAAAAGCTTCTATCAGAATCAGCAGTACGAAACAATCCTACAGTACGTGTGAGGTATATTGGTATCAGCTCAATGTAACTGAACTCATAAGGGTGGTTTTATAACATTGAACTTGTAAGTGTGGTTTTGTGGCTCAATACTACTGAATGTGTGAGGGCTGTTGTGTGGATTTATACTATTTAACGTGTGAGGGTGGTTGGGTGACTCAATACCATTGCGTGTGTGTGGGTGGCTCAAGACATTGTAGTTTATGGCTCAACACCATTGAATGTGAGTTTTTTTTAGTAAGAAGCCCAGCTCTCTAACACTTAACCTGTAGACCAACGGCTTGTCGAGAATTCCAAACCACGGGAGCGGCAGGGCAAAAACTGTTATTGGGCTTAACGGTAATTGAAACCCGGACCAGATACGTGGTATGCCATCGCCTTAGCCCCTTAGCTACGGCCAAACCAAATAATGTAGTAATCAAAGCTTAACAAAGTGTATGGAGTAAGGAAACAGGACGACAAATGTCTTAACTATTAACAATGTTTTGACATTTATTTTTAACAAAAAAGTACATTTTTTACGATATGATAAACATAAAATAATTACATGCTAAACATTTCTTATGAAATATTAAAAATTGAGGAGAAATATCAAGTCCTGGAAATACACATATATTGTCACCTGTGTGTATATAAATACACAAAAAAAATCAATAGTGTCACCAAGGTCGTTTGACCTTTCACTGTAGTTAGTTGTTTAGTTTTGAGAAATATTTTATCATAGAATACACAGGCTATACATTTGTTCTCAAACGTAATAAATTATTCGATACACTAATGGAATTGGAAACTCCTAAATTGCTACATAAGTTAATAAAATATAATTTTTGCCTGAAATATAAGGACAGTATTAGTAGTAACACTTCACTGCAAAAAAAAAAAAAAAAAAAATTATAACGAGTCATGAATTAATGAAGTAAACCTTAGCGGAACGACAAGTGAAGAATATCTGATGAAGATTTTAAATTATAATCTAGATTATTTAATCTAGTCCAGCTGCATGGCAAGCCACCATCCCACCCCCTTACCTACGGTTGCTCTGATAGTATATAAAGCAGACTAAAACACATATTTATAAAAGGAACCTGTTTAATTACATGTTCCTGTTTCCTTAAATATCAAAAATGGGTTTTTTGTTATTGAAGTTTGTATTTTTATTTTACTTTAGATTCTTGTTTGTTGAAACATGGAGATTGGAGATAAAAACCAAACTTTTCAGTTCAATGGGTAAATATTCTTATCACTTTATAAAATCAGACTGACTAAATAAAAAAACACATTTTCTAATAATCATCAACCTGCTTAGGAAGTAGAGTATGGAATGTTGTAATAACGCTTTTGAGTAAAATACATTATTTATTGAAATATTGTTCATGGAAGTCCAACATATGAAAAAGAATTATTTATGTTGGAATAACACAAGCGACATATCTACCGTAAAGTTGAAATATTGTATCACATTTCGTAAGTCACGAAGGAAACTTCACTAATGTCTAGATACGCGTAACATGAATAAAGCACTCCATAGTAACCTCTTATAGAAGAAAAATCTGACGTTTTATGTATTTTTTTAACTGTAAGAAACATAAAATTGTTACTATCCCAATGTTTTGTAATTAAATATACCTACTTATGAAATAAAATATATTAAAATTAAAGAACCAGAGTGATTTGAGCAATTTAATTATAGTATTACTATAAATAAAACAGTTACAATATTTTTTGCATTCTTATTCTTACTTATTCTTATTGTTACTATGAGACGCCAACTTAATTTTTTTTGTATTTTAAGGCAAATATGAATGATGATATGAGTGTAGGATGAGTGTAAATGACCTGTGTAGTCTGGTTAATAACTGAGTTTGACTGCTCCTCAAAAAGGGCAACAAAGGGACCTACAGCTTTACGTGTAATCCGAACCACGTAGTGTTGGTCTGATCGTCAGTCTGACCAGTCTGACACTCAGTTGTCTTCCCTACACAACATCCGAACCCTGACCAAACCATCAAACATGGACACCCTAGACTTGTTATGTTGTATTAATACATTATTAGAACATACTAATTAATTGTAAAGTGTAATTTTTTTTGGATCAGTTACTGCAATACCATACTTAATGTAAAGAATATTAGAACATTTACCTTCACTTACTGTCAAACTTATTTTATGTGTAAATTTAGCAAAGCATTTTTGTATTGAGCGTAAATTTAGATTTAATGAAACTCAATTAGTTGAAAATATATTTATATAGTTTTTATTATTTGAAAAAAAAAATATATATAGTAAAATAATAAGTAAACTAAGGGACGCTTTAAAATAAGTTAATAAATGCGTGACATTTACTAAAATAGTACACGAATCAAAAATTTTAATAAAAATATACATTTATAATTTTATTTATTACTCATTTCCAGACTGATGAGAACTATAATAACAGTTTTCTGCTAATAACATTTAAATTGAACAAACCTACTTCGCTAATAAGCAAATAATTAAAATTCAACACAAATTAATCAATACTGAAAAATAATGTACTAAAATAATTGTTCACTACTTAATAGACTAGATATTCATCCCTATTGCTATTATCTTACAATTAACGATTCTCTGTGATCGAGTTTTGATCGAACATAAAGGTTGCTGATTGCACGAGCAGTATTGAAAATTAGACATCAATGATTGCATTTCAAAACAGCCCGGCTGCCTAATTGGATCGATTCGAAACCGTGTCTTCTCTTAAATTAATGGTATACTCATATATTATACCCAATATGTAAACTAATTTGAATTTAGGCTTTACTCAGAAACTTATTTTTACTTTAATGTGTTTACTAGATTATTTGACAATTTTTGGTTTAGTTTCTGTTGTTTGTATTAAAAACACATTGAGAGCAAAGTGGTAACCAATCTTTAACATTCTTTTACAACACAATTATATTTGATTTAGTGGCCTACTTGTATACCTAAATGAGACACCCATGTAATAAATTCCTTGAAAAAATTTCACAACATATTTAATTTCAAGAATTATGTATTAGAGTTTGAAATGAAATATAAAAGAAAGCTATATTCAATCAAAAGTAAAGACCATACCATGGATTTGGAGGGATTAAGTTATTTACTAAATACCAGTTAAAAGTTACGTATTCAACAATAACTTAAATTAATTTAGAGATATAGTTTTATTTTAAAATTAAATATTTAGCACTATTTTTTTCGAGTTTAAACATGCTCTAAGGCTAGAGAGAGGATGAAATAGCTGCCAATCAATCAATCATAACTATTAATTTGTACTAAAAAAATATTTAAATAATGTTGTGATTTTACTCAAAAACTAAATATACTCAAACACAAATTACCGTCATATTTTTCGTTTAAATCATGTAATTATGAGTCAAGATATTGTTAAGGCGCTAGTAACGTGGAGCGGCCGTAGATAAGGGTCTAAGGCGCTGGCTTGCCACGCTGCTGGTCCAAGTTCGATTCCCGATGTGACCACTAATAGATTTTGCCCTGCCGCTCCCGTGGTTCGGAAGTCACGTAAATCCGTTGGTCCCCAGGTTAAGTGTTAGAGAGAGGGCTCCTTAGCCCTAACTTCGCCTGGTAAAAATAAAACAATCTTTAACTTTTTTTTAACTTTTTAACACATTAAATTAAAATGTGTGATGTTTTTTGTGTCATTCAGTAATTTAAAGTAATGCCTTACTCACAGTTTATTGTTACTGTTTGTCAAAAAAAATAAATATAATAGTTATTTTCTTGGTACCCATCACTATACGAGGCTCAAGAATACACAAACAGAAGCCATATTTACTCCTGATACTGTACTAAAAATACCATGGAATTTAAGTTTTCATGAACTGTATAATACTTTGTCAACTATTCTAGTTAGTTTAAGTTAGAGTTATTTTAAACTAATATTGCATATTATTAACAATTAAATTACAAATTAACTAATTTTGATTTCACTGATAATTTGCTTATGTTCAATGTTTAACTGTAGTGGCACAGTAGTAAGTAAATTGTTCATGCAATTATTATGATGAACCCTGGGTGCTCTAGGACACACGTTTTAGCATGTTTTGCTCAGTATTTCAAAACCTAGAGAACAAATATGTAGATCGGTATAATATAACGAATGTAAACTTTGTACAGTATCTACCTATGGTCACTGAACTGAAAATGAAGTTTTTTTACTAACTTTACATAAACATGAACACATTCACACGGAAAAAAATATAATGCATCAATTTACCATGTATTTTAATTATTTAAGTATCATTTGAAGTAAAAAAATATTAGAAGTGAAATACTGAAAAATGGAAAAAATGGCCAATTTGTAAATTCTGTTTTTGTACAGCACATTCCCTGCATTTGGGCACTTACGTAAGTACAATAAAAATGTTTTATATGGGGTTTTATACTACATTACTTTTCAAAATGTTATTACGAGCTGTAAACTGTCATATGGACAGTAAATAAATTACAATATTTTTTTTAATGAACTCCGTAATGTTGGTCACTCAAGCAAATCTACATTGGACTATTATATAAACTTATTGACAAATATTTAACTAGTTTATTTAAGGGGTGCTGAAATATATTCAATCAACCACACCGAAATGACAGAATCAACTCGAAACGAAAATCCGATTGAAGCTGTTATTCAATAAAGGATCCCAGTGTTATCCGAGCAGGGATTGTTTCCGATTCGACTGCGATGAGATTTTGAGTTATCTGTTATCGTTTATGGCACAGTCTTCTGATGACTTTTCACTTGTTAAATAATTTTATTTTATAGCAGTATTAATGTTTAATAAATACCTATAATCAACTAAGCTTATCCTTTATTATATAATATATTTCCTATTATATATCATAATTTTCATAAATATTTTCATATGGACATAATATAGATATTTTTTTTTTCTTTCTTACTAAAATAATATATTCTAGATACCCAATGTATATATATGGCTTAAATAAATTAATATCAATTACAGAACCTAACTATGTAACCTTACCAAACTGACTTAACAAGAAACAAGAGTAAATGTTGCAGGATATATTCTTGTACTCCTGCAAAATATACCTTTTTATTACAAGAATCTTATAGCGGATATGTATTTGTCCCTGGATACATGGAAAACTGCAGATCCACACCCTAAAATATTCTAAGCATCATCTTATTATGTGTTTTATTATTTTTAGTTGCAATATTAAATTATTAATTTATATTATATGGTATTTTGTTTAACCTTATTGATCTTACCCAATAAATTTGTGTGCGTATATTTGATGAAAAAACTAACAACAATATACATTAACTACACTGAGTTTGATAACTAACCCTACTATCTTCTGTATATTCTGAAACATCTCTCTCTCTCTCTCTCTCTCTCTCTCTCTCTCTCTCTCTCTCTCTCTCTCTCTCTCTCTCTCTCTCTCTCTCTCTCTCTCTCTCTCTCTCTCTCTCTCTCTCTCTCTCTCTCTCTCTCTCTCTCTCCCCTGTCAATCTTAAGACCATTACTGTTTGACATATGACCAGTAAACAGTATAATAATGCTTACTATAATATTGTGTATATTTTATAATAATAGATAAAAGTAATGAGGAAATATTAGGATATCTTATCACATGACATAGAAAAAACTAAAACTGCAAGACCACTACAACTCACTTGAATGACAAAGGAATGAATAAAATTGTTTTAAAATTTATATAATACTATTTCCAATAGTAAATTCTTTTAAAACAGCCCATAAAACTCAAGTTGATATTTAAAAAAGCACGTATTTTATTTATCATATTTGTGTTTTTTTCAGAGACACGTAAACAGCCTGCAACAACCCAATAGAATAAAATACGTTAACCTCAATCAAAATTGATAAAAGAAGCCATCTTATCAAACAATATTAACTGTCCCTTATATAAACTACTTTGGTCAATATGTGAATAGTAACTATATAAATTATATGGCATTTGAAATCCTTAAAGAAAAATAAAATAAAATAATAAATCTACTTCAATCTCCGGTCGGCCTGGAATATTAAATATCAGACGAATATTTATTTGAAACGATATAATCAAATTCAGGACGATGACCTTTTTATTGAATTGTTGATAGTTTAGTTTATTTTCCATCTAAAATATCACAATTAATAGAAACATATCAACAGCAAATGTACATTAAAATTATTGTATATTCCAAAATGTTATTTTCTATTACAGTTACAGAGAGTATAAATAAATATAAAATACAATAAAGTGAAGATTTAAATAAGAAGATATAAATCAATTAGGTTAAAAAAGAAGCATCCAATTAAGTTCTGTTGAAAAATGAAATGTTTTTTAACGAATAAAATGAAACTGACTGTTTTAAAACTATTCATTAAGTTGTAAAGATATTAAAGTGCTGAAAGTTCTCCATAACTCCTGTATTTACAAAACAGAAAGAACCCCGCTTTTCCAAGAAAAAGTAATTAAAGGCAGATTACTCTGTACTTTATTAAGCACGTTTGTATTTCACAGGCACAACTCAGGTTGTTAAGCATCGACTTTGTCGTCAGTAATTATATCCGAATGTTGAATAAGAATAATTATTTGAAGTATTAAGACTCTTTATCTCAATTATTAAAAAACATATGTTCTAGTAATTAATTTTTTAACTTATATTTACAACGTTTTTCCAAGACAAAAATAATATAATCAAAAATGTTTTAAAATTTTTTTGATGTTAATGAATAACTTAACTTTCATGGATAGTCATTGAGCGTAGACTTCGGACGAGATTTGTATAAGGATTTTGACGTTTTAAACATTAAATGTAATTAAATTTTATACAAACTTACTGAACATTTTTGACAATTATCTAGCATTTATAGATTTTCTTTAATACATCAACATTATAATTGTTTTAGACTAGGGGTTCAGGAAATTGTGAATTCCGATTTACTTTTTTACGCAAAACAATTATTTTTCTATTTGAACACTTCAAAATTACCAAAAATGGAGCATTTGATCATATTCTACGACTTGTTAAAAAAAGAAAAATCTCTCATGGCATCGATCGACAGGGCCAAATAGGAAAGACATAATACATTTCAAATCGTAAAGCAATTCATTGTTCATTTAATGATATTTTTTGTGCCTTTTTATGTTCGCATACATGTATATATACGTTTTAAAAATACTTTGATAAAAATATACAATTTTTAGATGTAATTAATAACACTGAAAGTACCGAAATTCGAGTAGTACAATTTAAATTTATGTATATATTTATGATGAAACAAGGTATGTTACCATTTTATATTAGTTTGTTTAGTTTAAGTGGCTTAATACTATTACACTTAACATTTAACAAACTATGTAATTCCTGGTTTTTAATTACATTTATTTATTTTTAGGTTTTCCATGAACCTGGATCTCCTAATATATAAACATTATTACATTTAATTTACGGTCGATTTTAAAAATGTTTTTAAAAGTATCAGTATATTACAAAAAAAACTCGAGCCATTCAAATAAGGATATTTAGAAATAATAATTTCAATAATCTAAAGCATCACACTTCCCTCAAAAAGCACAATAACACATTTTCTTAGTCCATTTTAATGCTCGTAATATTTGCAATAAGATTGACCAGATACATTATTTTAGAGAATACTAATCCCAATTTAGTATGCTCATCTGAAACATAGCTGCATGATAGTGATTTTAATAATGCGTGTTTTGATGGTTTTATATTAGATTTATTTGAAAACAGGAAAGGCCATTGAGGAGATGGAAGTTTTCATTTTCTCAAAAACGTTTTTAAGCTTTAAAATTATGGAAAATTTAAAAGGTGTGCATTTAGAATCACAAACAGAGCTAACAAGTTTATGAACCTCTCCATTAAAAATTAATATAGATACTATCTACAGACCTCTATTGGTAAATTTGACATTTTTGTTTAATAGACTTAACGAAGTTTTAATACATCTCGTGTCTTCGAGTTACAGTACAATAGAATGTGGAGATTTTATATATCGTCTCACAATGAGACTGAACAAGAATATGTAATTGTTAATGACAAGTTTAATCTAAATATATTTGCAGCTCTTGTGGAATCCTCCACAATAATAACATCCACTGACAGCAGTATTATCGACAATAATTTGACTAGTCTGCGCTCAGATCAAATATTGCTGGGATATAATATTGAAAAATAATGTTCAGACCAAAGAGCTTAATCACTTAATTTTATTATCCCACCAGGTGCACCATTTACAAGAAATGTCCACATAAAAAACTTTAATTTATTAACAAGGATAAATTATACTTTTGTACAATGACGACATAATTGAAGGTAGAGCGCTGGGTTGATGTGTATAATACTCCTTATTAAAAATATGGAGTAAGGGTAAAACTTATAATTACATCTAAGTCTGTTTATAACAATAAATACACGGCTCAATACATTATTTTATAACTAATGTTCGAAGGCATTCATATCCTTATTAATCTCTATGCCACATTGACAATAGACAATACAAAAAATCTCTCATATTCAAAAATATATTTCTCCTACATAATCATGTCTTATTCTTGTGATCTATTGAATTATGTACTTACCGTAGTTTATAGATACATATAAATTGAAACGTTTATACGTACAAATAATTAAACCATCTGTTTATATTTATAATTTAATTTTTATTCGCTCAAACATACTTACAAGTGACACTTGTATTTGAAAACACACTGAAATTATCTAGATAGTATAAGTTTTTTTAATGGACTGATTCTAAAATTATGTTCAGTGAAGTAAATAGTACATTGAACGTAAATTGAGTGCATTACTGACCATACCAAAGCACTTTACGTATGTATGAATAATAACACGTTTTCACTCTTACTGTATGACCGATAAGTTAAATAGTGTTTTTTTTTTTTTTTTTTTTGTTTTTTTTTTTACGACAAATAGATGAATTTAGTATATAATACTATCTAATACGTAAATATACTTTTTAAATATAATTTTCCATATTTAGTATACATTAAGGCGATAAAAGAAATCGGTAAAACATTATTATATTGAAATACATAGATTAGGGTTGGTTTTTTGAATTCAGACAACAGATATACAATATTTGTTCAATAATGGTTTCACTCCAATCTGCCAAGTTAGGCAGAAATAATTAGGTAGATAAGTCTTAGTGGAGAGAGATTATTGTTTGGTTACCAATTTAGCTCTACATCAGCAGGCTTAGGCTACGTAATATATAATTTGTTGTTGCATAATGTAACTTTAACTGTAAGAATAAATACGTAAATGTAATATAAATCATTATATTTATATGATACTCAATGCCATCTTATCACTAATGAAACAAATTTAAAGAGTTATTGAACAATTTCTGTTGTCTCATTTCTTCCAAAACTTAAAACTTTATAGATCTTAAATAAAGACATAAAACTATGTATTTTATCTAAATATTTTGTAAAATTGAATATTTATGGTAAAAAATTATAAGCAATACACTTAAAACTAAATGGTAAAAATTGAAATAAACTTGATAAAGTGTAAACATTTATATCCTAACATCTATGTTTATTGAAAAAAGAAGAACTTTTGCATGTATTAAAAGCTATGATTCTAAAATAAAAAAATAAAAATGTTGCCTGCAATTAAGAACAAATTTGATATTAGGTACTACACTACATATTTGAACAATATACAATACGTCTTCTCGCATAATATATACAAATATTTACCAATTGAATATCCTTTTTTGCTTAGTACGTAAGGAGTATTAAAAACGTTTAAGCAAACTCTATCCATATTAAAAATGCATGTAAGACTTTTAAAAAACCAAAACAAACAGAATATTATTTGTAGAGTCAACTTAAAGATAAATAACTAAATGTAACACTTTCAAAATTCGTTATCTGTCTCTTTGTTTAAGACTCTCGTTAAAGTAATGGTGTCAATAGTTACAAGTAACAACCTTTACATTGCTAACAACGTGAACGATGTGACAAACCAGGGCTCATATGACAGTTTATTTCTGGACATTTTTCATATTTTAAAATTAATATTGTCATAGGAGTTTTAAATTATTTATATAATTCTACAAACTATTTTTTTCTTTCAATATTATTTAAAACATGTTTGACTAAATTCATGTTCCAGTTATAACTAATTTTATAAGTTTAATAATTTTCAAATACTTCCAAAAATACCTTTTTGAATTTTTACAATGAGCGTGCTTCATGTAATTTGTTATTGTAGGAATGAATTCCGCTGGCTATTTCCAATTTCCAATAATTCCAATTTTAACAAAAAATTATTTCTATTTAAATAGTAAGATAAAATACTTCAATATTCACACACTACTTTATCAGACGGAAAAGGTTCATGTTCCTCTGTAAATGTCTACAAGTAATTTTACATATTGGAGTGTTCGTCCAGTTAAAGATTTAAGAGGGCTCCGGAGTCAGGTTGAAAATCGCATTTTAGTTTGGCGAACGGCCACAGGGAGCGGTGTTTAGTGCAGTACGTTGTCTGTGTTGGTAGTTGGCGTTGTAGGCACTAGGAGCGCTTCTTGGCTAGGCTGACAAGGCATTTATTTATTGCTCGGCCGTTCGCCCCTTGCACCATCACTTCACTTTCTTTCTAATCTTTTATAGAACAACAGAAGGGAAGGGACGAGTGACTGACACCGCCAGTCAACAGGGTTGTCTGGGGCCTTCCGCGGTCCGTTTGTCCTCATTCCTTCGGTAGTTCACAAAATTAGAGTTTGTGATATTTAAAATATTTACAAGTAACTGACACAAACGAATGAAACCAATTTATAAAAGCGAATGACTAAATGTAAAACTAACAGAAAATAAAATAAAAATAATTTAATGACACATTAGTACACATGTGAAATGAACGAAATTAACTAGAGTATCTGATAATTTAAATATAATAGTATGATGACAAAAATGGCGTGACAAAAATATTGATTATGCAGCTCAATATCATCAAACCATTTTTCAATTACAACTGAAAAATGATAATAGAGTCCTTATTGCTTATTAGTCATTGTATGAATAACACAAATTACTGCAATTAAATCTTAACAAGCCTTACCTTTTATATTTTTAGTGGACTCAGGTTTTTAAAATATTGCACACGTTTTTAATATTTTAATCATTTAATATTATAACACAAATAATATTAACAATATTGTCTTAATAAAAACACAAACATCAAACTGTAATCAATCTAACTTCTACAAAGCTTAAGTAAAAAGGATATTGTAATTAATTATTAACCCGCGAATAGCAATAGCATACATTCATTTAGTACTACCTGTTTTAAAAATAAGAGTAAATGTTGCATTAGCATATAATAATTTAATCAATATGCACTATAGTCGCTATTACGTTATTAAATCTATAAAATGATATAAGTATTTTTGTAAATGACGTACATAAAAATACTGATTTGCACCCTGACTTCGAAATGATCATTATATCCATTCCCATGTCTATGTCTTATCAGTAAACGCTTATTTTGTTTACTTTTCACGAGAAAACAAGATTACCGTGTTTCATGAAACTTTTTATTATTTTACTTGTGCACCTGACGATTTTCAAAAACTCATATAGGCCCCTAACGGTATTTTATTCTGTTTTTAATTTATAAGTACTTTTATCCTACATTATATTCAGCTAGTATATTTTTTCTTTTTTGAACGAGTATAAACGATAGATGCGTTACATTGCCAACTTCCAAATGAATACTAGATAGAAAACAACACAGCTCTAACGTTATTTCACCGTTTCACAACTACAGACAAGCGGCAAGTGTAGCCTACATCGCGCATGTGTTTAGGTTATACTTTGTACGCAATAATTAAAAACCCAATGTGTCATATTTCGTTTGTATCATTTTACAATAAAGTAATGTGTAGTTATATTATCGTATGTACTTACTGTATTTGTAATTAATTTGTTGTCTATATCCAACGAATGAACTCCCACTACCGTTGGAATATCGAACTAACTCTGCTTGGAAGATGAAAAGGTTACCGTCCTGTTGGGTTGATAGTTGATACGTGGTAGTTTGTTTATCTTTTGAGTCAAGGTCACTCTAGAGTCACAAGCCTGAGTCCTAGCTGTTGAGTGGTAAGCCTACGGTTGTTGTAGTTCTGTCGGTGTTGTAGACCTTAATTGTTTTCATATTGAAATAATTTGACAGCGGATAAAACCTTACAAAACTATAGGAAAATGACTCCAAATAACACCATACTTTGGTTATGAAACCTGACTGTACTACTAAACATGTACTTTATAAATGAACGGAACGAGTTTAAAATTACTTCTTTATTACATTAAACAATATCACCCATTCCTTAGCTATCATTAAACTACAAATACACCAAAAGGTATAGCATTACACGATCATTTACTATTACAATATTAATGACTAAACAAATTCTTATTGAATATCAATTATAAGAAACTTAATACAACTTATTTAATGACGTATTACAAAACTAAGTTTAAAATAATAATATAAATAACCCAGTAAAATAGTTATACCGTTATAGTAGACAACAGTACAGATACAACTGACACAACTTATTTTTCTAACTTTTACAGTTACGATTTCCTGTTTTCAGACATGGAACACCTAACTAAATAAAATAAAAATAAAATCATTATATAACCAACATACCCGGGCTCTAGAAAATGTAAACTGTACATACAAGGAGAATATAACTAAATATTGAACACCTAAAAAGTAAGTAAATAATAATACTATACAATAAATTTAGATTATGAATTTAGAATGTGGATAAAATCTTAACCTAATACAATTTTAAAATAAATAAATGTATATGCTAGCCTATTATAATGTAACAAGATACAAGGAGCCTAGTAAGGCATTCATGTGTTTGCCTGGTAAGGTCTTCATGGGTTTGCCTAGTAAGGTCTTCATGGTTTTGCCTAGTTAGGTCTTCATGTGTTTGCCTAGTAAGGTCTTCATGGATTTGCTTAGTAAGGTCTTCATGGTTTTGCCTAGTTATGTCTTCATGTGTTTGCCTAGTAAGGTCTTCATGTGTTTGCCTAGTAAGGTCTTCATGTGTTTGCCTAGTAAGGTCTTCATGGGTTTGCCTAGTTAGGTCTTCATGTGTTTGCCTAGTAAGGTCTTCATGGATTTGCTTAGTAAGGTCTTCATGGTTTTGCCTAGTTATGTCTTCATGTGTTTGCCTAGTAAGGTCTTCATGTGTCTGCCTAGTAAGGTCTTCATGTGTTTGCCTATTAAGGTCTTCGTGGTTTTGCCTAGTTAGGTCTTCATGTGTTTGCCTAGTAAGGTCTTCATAGATTTGCCTAGTAAGGTCTTCATGGTTTTGCCTAGTTATGTCTTCATGTGTTTGCCTAGTAAGGTCTTCGTGGTTTTGCCTAGTAAGGTCTTCATGGGTTTGCCTAGTAAGGTCTTCATGGTTTTGCCTAGTTATGTCTTCATGTGTTTGCCTAGTAAGGTCTTCATGTGTTTGCCTAGTAAGGTCTTCATGTGTTATCAAGTAATGTCTTATTTACGTTTTATGGCTCGTCTGCTATAATTCATCAATCTGACGATTTCCGTATTTTGTAACGCGTTTTCCTGTTTTCAGAGCACGGTGTTTGAGCATACTGTACATAGCTTGAATTTTATTTTCTGTGATCACTATATCACTCAGTAAGTCATTAAAAAATCAAAAATCTAGAGAAAACCGTCTTCTTTGGCGATTGATATAATTAAAATTACGATATCTTGATTATAAACATGTTTTATAAGAAAAGGGTCAGTAAGAGACTCATAACAAATGTTTATTGGTTGCAGGGACAGTAATTACAAGTTTCGTAGTCTAAACTGTTTCAATACATAATCGAACCTCGCTCACGATCAAGGCTAGTAACACTTGTGACTGGAATTTTTGGATGCCGCCGCGCTACCCTCTTGGCTTTGTTTCGTACATCCGGTATGGGTTGTAAATCTGTGAAAGTCTGTCGCCAAATGTTGCTGCGATGACAGGGTTCACACAGTTTATGTTATACAACGGTACATATACACCTCCAGATAAACATTCTCATACTCCTTTACATGTAACATTATTATTAATTTAAACTTCCCTAGCACCACAGACATTTTGTCCTAATTATTAATTTCAAATGTTAATAATCTGAGAATAAGTTTGTCAGATACAATTGTAACATATATTAACACAAAGAATTGTTACATAGTAATCCGCCAGCCTCGATCATTACAGGTAGAAAATTAAGTAAATACCTTCTAGCACTGTTTTATTTTTACTTTAATGTTTAAAAAAAACTAATATTGTAATAATATACAATAATAATGATCTTGCTACTTTCAACATTAAAAAACTATATGTTTCATATATATAACTATTACATTTATATTACTGAATAAAAAAAATGCACATAAGGAAATATTTTTACTATAAAGAACTAAATCTTTTACTATATGTGTTATAGTACTAGATTTAAACACAATTAATTATTATGTTCACGTAAAAATGTATTCACATAAGATAGAAATCAAGCATTATGTTTTAAAATATATCAATGACAGTCTGACTCCTGGCGTGGAATAGACAGGACTGCAGAGTGCAGATTACAAACGAAGGTGCAGCGCTCTGTGAGGATATCTCTGAACTTCTACCGCCCGATGAGTAACATCTACATGCAAACATTTTTTAGAATTGCCAAAAATAACTA
This sequence comes from Stictocephala bisonia, assembly GCA_035578905.1. Lineage (NCBI taxonomy): Eukaryota > Metazoa > Arthropoda > Insecta > Hemiptera > Membracidae > Stictocephala > Stictocephala bisonia. The sequence goes on along the minus strand of JAQJVL010004261.1, from coordinate 26,616 downwards.
CTAACAAATTATTATTTTTTAAAAATCGAAGTCTCCCCGTACTAGAAATAATAAGGATTCTAATGATGCAAAAATTATATTTTTATCACAGTAAATAACGTTTTAACTAGTAATTTCAAATTAGTCAATTATTCGTAGGTTTAAATGGGAAAAACGTTCTCTTAAAACTCAATTTGTAACAAATATAAATTATTATTGTTTAAATTATATACCTCTAATAATAGTAAATGACTCGTAGATTCGGGCTACTTCTTCATTTTTCTCAAATAACCGTCGGTTAGGCGGTAATTAAGAAACTAAATATTTCTCCCATGTTAAACGGGCTGGAGTCAGAGCGCGGCGGCCGGCTTCTATCCGGCCCCCTCTTAAGTGACTGTCGTTAATAGCTTGGTACTGTGGAAATCCTCCCTTACTTATCTGGGGGATGAAACTGTTCCGATTCCAGATGATTTTGAGAACACTTTTATCGTAATATATTTTGTATCTAAAATTATTTGTATGTGTTATGTATAGAATAAACATATTTGATGTGAAAAAACACCCTATGTTATCCCCTTCCTCAGTATTAAAGTTATGTCATTCAAACAGAGATTTATATGCATATATAAGTTATATATCTTTCTATCTCTTATCAAGTAATAAATAATAAAATGTGTTAATGATACAATACATTTTACTATTAAGGTACTTTTTTAAACAACTCATTTAAGAAGTACAGATGAAATAGCAATAGACAATGTTACTTTTACTAAATTGTAGAGTTTTATTAGTAGATTAAATACTAATATAATGTTTACAAATAATTTAAGTATTACACTGTTTGATCACAGTGCACAACCAACACATTTTTATGTTTAAAAGAAAAAATTTTAGTTCATCACAATATTACTATGAACAAAAGTTCAGCACATTTAAAGCAAACAAATATTTATTAAATAGTGTAAAAATAGTATATATCTTATAAAATATATCGTGAAGAAATATACTTTATTTATAATGACCGTAATTAAAAGCAGGTAAGCTGTTTTCATTAAAATATTATATTTATTATTTTTAAAAGTAAAAAACACTTCTGTTGAGAGCTGAGAAATGATATTTTGTTCACTCTAGATACAAACAAAAACATTGTCATTTTATTCATTGCTATGCATTTATTTATTTTGGTATGGAATAAAAACTAATTAACTAACTATTGTAAAAAAACTTTCCGTTATAAAAATATCCTAGCAAAATAGAACACGAATCAACTTGCTTATTAAAATTTATAAGAAAAATATATTATAAGCTGGGAGCTACATTTTGGTAACTTTTGGTTGAATGTTAATAAACTTCATAACTCGTGATTAAAGTGTGATAAACAGTTTTAAATTATATAACATATGTGACACTATTGTTTTATATCTCTGCCTTATCTAGACATCTGGAATATAGTATTAATTTGTCTACTTAAAAGACAATTCTCCTTGTAGTTTTGTGTACTTATAAATCTATAGGATCACTACAGGTACAGATCAACATCACTCATGTCACAAGTTTATATCTCTAATCTGCCTTATCTAGACATCTGGAATATAGTATTAATTTGTCTACTTAAAAGACAATTCTCCTTGTAGTTTTGTGTACTTATAAATCTATAGGATCACTACAGGTACAGATCAACATCACTCATGTCACAAGTTTATATCTCTAATCTGCCATATCTAGACATCTGGAATATAGTATTAATTTGTCTACTTAAAAGACAATTCTCCTTGTAGTTTTGTGTACTTATAAATCTATAGGATCACTACAGGTACAGATCAACATCACTCATGTCACAAGTTTATATCTCTAATCTGCCTTATCTAGACATCTGGAATATAGTATTAATTTGTCTACTTAAAAGACAATTCTCCTTGTAGTTTTGTGTACTTATAAATCTATAGGATCACTACAGGTACAGATCAACATCACTCATGTCACAAGTTTATATCTCTAATCTGCCTTATCTAGACATCTGGAATATAGTATTAATTTGTCTACTTAAAAGACAATTCTCCTTGTAGTTTTGTGTACTTATAAATCTATAGGATCACTACAGGTACAGATCAACATCACTCATGTCACAAGTTTATATCTCTAATCTGCCTTATCTAGACATCTGGAATATAGTATTAATTTGTCTACTTAAAAGACAATTTTCCTTGTAGTTTTGTGTACTTATAAATCTATAGGATCACTACAGGTACAGATCAACATCACTCATGTCACAAGTTTATATCTCTAATCTGCCTTATCTAGACATCTGGAATATAGTATTAATTTGTCTACTTAAAAGACAATTCTCCTTGTAGTTTTGTGTACTTATAAATCTATAGGATCACTACAGGTACAGATCAACATCACTCATGTCACAAGTTTATATCTCTAATCTGCCTTATCTAGACATCTGGAATATAGTATTAATTTGTCTACTTAAAAGACAAGTCTCCGTGTAGTTTTGTGTACTTATAAATCTATAGGATCACTACAGGCACAGATCAACATCACTCATGTCACAAGTTTATATCTCTAATCTGCCTTATCTAGACATCTGGAATATAGTATTAATTTGTCTACTTAAAAGACAAGTCTCCGTGTAGTTTTGTGTACTTATAAATCTATAGGATCACTACAGGCACAGATCAACATCACTCATGTCACAAGTTTATATCTCTAATCTGCCTTATCTAGACATCTGGAATATAGTATTAATTTGTCTACTTAAAAGACAATTCTCCTTGTAGTTTTGTGTACTTATAAATCTATAGGATCACTACAGGCAAAGATCAACATCACTCATGTCACAAGTTTATATCTCTAATCTGCCTTATCTAGACATCTGGAATATAGTATTAATTTGTCTACTTAAAAGACAATTCTCCTTGTAGTTTTGTGTACTTATAAATCTATAGGATCACTACAGGTACAGATCAACATCACTCATGTCACAAGTTTATATCTCTAATCTGCCTTATCTAGACATCTGGAATATAGTATTAATTTGTCTACTTAAAAGACAATTTTCCTTGTAGTTTTGTGTACTTATAAATCTATAGGATCACTACAGGTACAGATCAACATCACTCATGTCACAAGTTTATATCTCTAATCTGCCTTATCTGGACATCTGGAATATAGTATTAATTTGTCTACTTAAAAGACAATTCTCCTTGTAGTTTTGTGTACTTATAAATCTATAGGATCACTACAGGCAAAGATAACATCACTCATGTCACAAGTTTATATCTCTAATCTGCCTTATCTAGACATCTGGAATATAGTATTAATTTGTCTACTTAAAAGACAATTCTCCTTGTAGTTTTGTGTACTTATAAATCTATAGGATCACTACAGGTACAGATCAACATCACTCATGTCACAAGTTTATATCTCTAATCTGCCTTATCTAGACATCTGGAATATAGTATTAATTTGTCTACTTAAAAGACAATTTTCCTTGTAGTTTTGTGTACTTATAAATCTATAGGATCACTACAGGTACAGATCAACATCACTCATGTCACAAGTTTATATCTCTAATCTGCCTTATCTGGACATCTGGAATATAGTATTAATTTGTCTACTTAAAAGACAATTCTCCTTGTAGTTTTGTGTACTTATAAATCTATAGGATCACTACAGGTACAGATCAACATCACTCATATCACAAGTTTATATCTCTAATCTGCCTTATCTAGACATCTGGAATATAGTATTAATTTGTCTACTTAAAAGACAAGTCTCCGTGTAGTTTTGTGTACTTCTAAATATATAGGATTACTACAGGTACAGATCAACATCACTCAGGTCACAAGTTATGGTCGATTGTTTTATAATTGATTCGTTTCACGTAGGCTTGTTTAGTCTCTCCGTGCTAGCAACGAGTTATAAATCTCTCGCAACCACAAATCACCGCTAAATGTCCAGTAACCTTCCCCTTTTAAATATGACTGTGTAAAAAGCTATTTCTGGAAAAATAGGCATTTAAGCTAAATTTAAAATAATTTTATAACGTCATTATCTTGTTGCATAAGAATTGTTTAGAACTACTAAAGGTTATCGAATCCGTGCGTGTTTATTTCCTTTAAATATTTGTGTAAATAACAGCATAAACATTCACGATATTGTAGCAAGCTTTAAATAGTCAGCATGAAATCAGCACATTAGTTAAATAACTAAAAACTAGTTTTTTTCTAAAATATTTCCTTTCCAAAAATCACGTTTTTAGAAGTTTGATTTAAAAAAAATTATAATATCAAATGTGAAAATTTCTTTTTCAATATATTTTAATTAAATCCTTGGAACACTGTTTCCATATAACTGTGGTAATTTTAATATGAACTGGTGGTGTTAAGGTGGTGCGGTCGTCCTAATTCCGAATAATAGATCGTACCACTGTCACTTTAACTGGAGCAGACCGATTCAAACATTATTAACCATGAAGGACAAGAAGTACTTACTGAAGTAAACGAACTTTGTGCATGTCATGCTGCTTTGGATAGAGGAAAATCATAATTTGTAAGTTAAATACTATGAAAAAATAAATACATAGACTCTAAGATCACATAAAATTAATTTAAGAATGACAAAATCAGCTTTAAATAAACTTTATAAAAATTTAAGTTATTAATAAAGTAATAACTAAAAAACAATACATTTAATAAAATAAACCAAACGCATTCTATATTATATTATGGTATTATAAGTAAAACATCACAAGTTGGCAGCTATTTGGAGAGCCAGTGTCCTAAGCGGTGAGGACTTTAACCAAGAGATAGATATAGCAGAATATGGCCTTGACTGATAGTTGTTATCAGTAATGTTTACCTTGAACTGTACCGATTCTCTCCCTTACTCTGTCACGTTTCTGGCATAGATCAACGCTAAACACTAAATGGTCAGAGTAAGGTTGACAAAAGTGTCAGCCTCATAACAAATTAAAATATATTGTTACGTTTAATTAAAAACTAATTTATCATAAACATGAAATCTGCCATACATTATAATTAACTAAATTTTCATAGTAAATATAACCAAATCTTAAATGAAAATATGTATTTAACATTGTAGTGTCAACGTTCTCTTAAGAACAAATATTATCAGAACACTTCATTTCTGCTGCCATTAGACCGTAGGCCTACTAATTAACTAATTAGCCTAGTTAAGATCTTACTTTACAGTATCTGATAACGACTTTGTTTTATGTACTACAGTTAAACAAATCAATTCGTCAGATTTACATTCCACATATTCCATTTAATTAGTTATTATTTACTTACTAGTTAATGATATTATTACATCTGAATTAAATAAATTATTGATTATAAAATAATATGTGCGTTAAATCTGTATGCACAGAAAGTACAAGAAGCAAATGGATGTAGTATATTTCCTTACTTCTTTTACGTAGGGGAAATATCTTGACGCACTGAGTGTTGGGAATACTCAGTAAAACCCCTACGGTGATCCAAACGGAACCCTGTCGCAAGATTTCATGCATGGTCGCGTATCTTGCACTCTTACGAGGCCTCTTTCTACTTCATATCGTACACCTAGTGGGTCAGTTAGACATCCTTCCTCATTTTTTTTTCATATTACGTTGTTGGTGTAGGCTACAACAAGTTTCCATGCTTCTTTGCTTTGCAGCATTGCCTGAATAATGGTGTCTGCCATAATAGTGCTCTTTTCTCCCAGGCGAATCACCAACACACGAAGAACGAGTGGGAACATCATCCTCTTCCTCCAGTGAATATCATCCTCGTCCATTCGGTGCAGGTACTTCCTGAAGTATCCGTGACCCGTAAGTAACTGGCACAAGTATAAATCAATTTCTCCATGGTTCCGGCCAATAGTCCTCAATATCACCGATGAGGCGATGCGTCTACAATGAATCAGTGCCCACGTCTCACCGGCAGATCGCAGAGTCTCTGCCCTGGCCTCTACCGCGGATTATTTTCTGTCTTGCTCGAGTGCTTGGTGAAAGATAACCTGCCTCTTAAAGGCTAGTAAATCATGGGGAATGGGTCCTGCCATAACCATCACTGCTGAACCTACAAAAGCAACAGAAGATGCAGGCAACCCTTCACGCTGCTCCTTGTTGCACTGCCAGCACGCCCTTACTGTACCTCTTCATCTTCATTGCAATCTCTCAGACTTCCTAACCGTACTGAAGGATAGGCACTGTACCCCTATTTGCTACTTCCGGTGTATCCAACCTCTCCCTATACGCTTGTTCATAATATAGAGGGGACAAGTAGATGCTGCAAACAGTGACTTGTTGCAACATGAACCAGACATGACCGTCATCGGACCCTTGACTCAGCACCTGTATCCTTTGGTTGTACGGAACCCAAGCAGCTACAGTACCGAGACAGTCATAGAACTAGGATGGGGAGGTCCTGGTCCACTAAGGCTCACTGACGATCACTAACTGGTCCCGGGCATAGCATACAAGAGGCTCAAGAAGTACATCATCAGCTCAGCTTCTATGGAGTAGGACTAAAGTAACAGATGTCTAATAATAGTAATATATACTGAACGTCTTTTATCAGGTAAGGAAACACTTGTGCTGAAAAAAAGCTATAAGGTTTATATGGATTAAATCGTCAACATTTTTTTTAATGTTTAACTTTGAGTGAGGTATGATATTTTTTAATAAAATGTAAAACTAATGACTTCAGATTATTATCAGAGCTTAAAGTAAATAATGTCCATTGATACGGAAGTTATAGAGAATATGATTAGCACGTTTATAGGATTACTATCAAAACTAAATCCTTCCAGGAAAGTTGCAAAGTTTGCAGCTCAATGTTATCATGAGGCAGGCAAACGACGTAAATAAGTAATGACGTTAATTATTCTTTCTTATAGTTTATTTCATTACCTGTTTAGTTTTCGTGGAAAAGCTACTTTCATACAGTAATATAGTATAAAATATGAGTCAGTATGTTGTAGTAATATTTAACTGTTAAATTTGATATATAATTGGTTTAATTATTTCATGGACGCTAAAACGTACTTGTTTTAATTTTAATTTTAATTTCTTCGACAATATTTAATCGGGTTATTAAGACATATTTCAATGTTTACCAATAAGATATATTTACCAGATTTTTTTTAATTGTAAACAAATATTTGAATGGAACAGAATGTTTTACAATTGTTGTAATATGAGTTGAACACGTTTTATAATTTATTCAATATCTAATTCATTGAAGAAATATTATGTAATCCAATAGAAGATTTGACAAGACATCAAATAAGTTGTCATTTTAAATCTTCTGACAGTTAGACCAAATCACAGAAGTGAAAAGCCGGGAAATTTGTGAATAAGAGGGAAAACGGATTTTTTCGAAAATATATCTATGTGGGCACTAAATAATTGTTGGGAAAATGTTTGTTTCATTATGATTATAGTTAGTTATTTTTTTATATATATTTTAACCATTATTAAACATGTTAGAACCACAATTGTACCAATTTCGGTGAGGTTACGTTTTGTTAGGAAATCGCTAGGTCGAGTATTAATACGCTAGGTTATGTAAGGTTTGTTTGGTTTGTATATTTTACGTTTGTTTAGATAGTTAGGTTTGTTTAAGTTATGTGAGGTTAGGTTTGGTTGGGTTAAGTTTGGTTAGGTTAACCTTACTTACCAACCAAACCTAACACAACCAAAACTAAATTAAATTAACCAAACCTAACCTATCAATACCCAACCTAGTCTTATCCCAACAAAACAAAAACTTACTAAAACTAGCTTATTACCAGTGCTAACGTTCTTCGTAAAGGTCCGAAAGCAAAGATCATCTTTACTTCCATATTATTCATCTTTGCTGAAAGACAAATAATATGAAATTATTTCATCTAATTTAGCTTATTAAGTTATTTCGTCTAAGAAAATATAAGTTATACTATTGTATAATACTTCATCCACTATTATTAAATAATAATTTTTAATTTTATTATGCTAATTAAAAAAGGTTTTATTTAAGGAATTATAAATGATCTGTTTAAAAAATGTATTGACTTGTTTTATTTAACAACATCATTTTATATTTAATTACAACATTTAATATAATTTTTATTAATGAGTTAATCTTTGAAGTTATATATCACTTTAAAGTATTTAACATTCAATTTTAAGTTCATTTTTGTATTGCAGGAAAGTAATGTTTTAATAGGTCCAAGGTATGAAAAGTTCCTTAATTAGTGTTTATTTATTATATGTTGTCTTAAAACACGAAATGTCAGATCTTATCTAAATAATAACAATGTAAGAAGTGTTTTACTCGCGTGTCGGATCCAGTATGATATAAGATATATGTTCCTCAGTGGACACGCTATTTTTGTGTACCATTTGAAGATTAGATGAAAACCCACCCCTGGTCGATACAAAGGCTCACAACCCCCATCCATTATCCCAAGTACTTATTAGCATGTTGACTCGAGCAGGCGATGTCTGGATAAGGGTCTGGTGATATTTTAACGATCTTTTGGGTGTAAACATTAACTGATTATACAAGATATGTCTGGTTGATTATAATGTAATGTCCGATATGTTAATAAGTATATTGATACATTAAAATGCACACCCAGGTTAGTATACACACAGAAAAACAAATAAAAAAAGTAATGTTGTCTACATGGAGTAAATTAAGTTTAGGTAATATTCCATATATAAATTGGATACAATTATATTTTGAATAATTATTTTTTAATAATCAACTTTGTATTTTCAGATTATTTTCTATTAACTGAGTTTTTATACATACCAGACCATTATTTGGTTAAAAACTACACAGAAAAAAACACGATTAAAGAGCTTTTAAGTTAATTAAAGGATTAACCAACTGAATAGGAAACGAGTTTTATACACTGTTTAGTTAAAAACAATGATTAAACATAATGTTATATATTTTCAAAGCTGTTTATTACTGGTACCTACCATTTTATAAAATAATCTCTATTAAATTAATTGGACTTTTCATTTAATTCACTATAACTACTTTTTCCCTTACTTCACTACCACTAAATGTGTTATCACAATTAAGGTTATGTTAGGTTAGGTGGCTACTAAAGTTGATCACAAACTGGTAAATCCAATGATTGACTTACCACCGAATGCGGTCTGTGTGTAGGTTCTTGGAAAGCGATAAGATAAGGTGAGCGATAACGAATTCCTAGCGGATAAGGAATACTAAAGTGGGCGTAAAAATGATTGGGGAACAATTTTAGAGCAATAGAATATTTATTCATCGGAAGTTAATATACGGAAACAAAAGAAGTAGTGGTAGTTAATTAACAGAAAACATCCTGTTAGTTTTGTTGTTGTCTACAAACCTATTATCATAGCCTGTTATCATGTCGTTCAAATGATATTACGGAACGATATGTTCTAGCCTCTTTATACCTATAAAGCTAAACAAATTAACCCCCCTGATTGGAAATTGTCCATTTCTGTCCATTGACAAATAAAATGACAGTTAATCAGATATCAAGTGGCTGAAACTACATACTGAGTACCATTACCTTCTGCATTATGACATTTTTATAAAAATAAACTCTTTTAAATTAAGTTTTTAAGCATTATAGTTGTTTTTTAATTACAAATTAAATAATAAGTAAAAATACTCAATATTATATATATCATGTGGTAAGGCATAATCAAGTGCCACAGCCTAACCTGACAGTGTTCCAGAAATGCTTTTCTTTCAATGCTCCTAGAATTTTTAATGTACTACCCATGTAAATAAAAAATTCTAATTCTAGGACAAAATTTAAAAAAATGGTTAAGAAATGGCTTGTGTCTTGCCACAATATTGAAGACATATTGGCTTAGTTTGCGTATAATTACTTTGTTTATTAAATCTATTTTCCTAATTCATAGTGGTAACAAATATTTCATTTAATAAATTTCCTCTAATATTGCTTGAAAAATGTAGAACAAATGTTGTATGTATTTTTTTGTCTTATTATTAATGAATATGAATTTCAGTCAGCTCACTACCCTTAGTTTTAGTTTATTTAAGTAATAGCAACCCCAAAACAGTTTTTACTCTGGGGTGCTTATTTATTTTACCAAAAGTTGTAATGTCCATGTAGATATTTGTATATTTTTTGTTTGTTGATAGATAAGAAATTGTATAAACAATCAAATTATACTTTCCAGTTGTATTCGAACAATTTGTATATGTACAAAGAAATGATAAATAAATTATTTTTTGATTTGATTTTGATTTGATATATTATTGCAACGCTAATTTATGTATCATAAGCGCTCTTCACATTACAGTACGTTTAATACTAAATTTATTGAGTTAGAGAGTGTAACTTTAAAATGAGCTAGTGGACATAGCTTTCGTAGCTCTTTGTCGCACCTTCCAAATCCACCCTTGACTGTTTATGGTGAAAGATAAGTGTGTCTCTCACACTGTACTTAGTTAGTCCTGAATATCAATAGTAATGGTATTAATGATTCAGATTTTGTTATTCATCAAGTAATTTTAAAAAGGAAGTCGTAAAGGCCTCTGATAACTGAGAGGTTGAATCACTATTCGCTCGTAGCTTTATTGAATTTTATAATTTCAAACTCAATAACTTTAAGGGTAAACACCCTCTAGGTTGAAGAACACCGTGTTACAACTAACATACTTAAATTACATGGCTGGGTGGATCGATCTAAGCAATACAATCCATCACTAAGTGGATCAATCACTTCTATATGTGTAAGGCTGGGTTGGTGGGTGATTTAATATTGCCTGCAAATACCACCCATCCAGCCGTACACGTACAGTAGTGCTAAGTGATATTTATCCACCCATACACGTATATTTGTACACAGCCCATAACGTTCCGTTTTTCTGCAATCTTTTATCTTTTATTGAAGAACTAAAAAAATATTGTAATGCCAAGGGAGTATGAACCAAGATGGAGTAAGGAGTCAAATGACCTTTACAAAGAGTTTACCGCTTCCAAAAACTCCAACATGGATAATCTGATACTGATCTCTCTAGAGTCTAGACAATACCAGAAGAGAAAAATTTATCAGAGCTAGAGTTTGATCGAATGGCAGAGTGTATAGTTGTGTTGGAGACCACTTAAAATGTAAATCGAAAATGAGGTGTTAGTGAGGAAACACTTCATGATTTTGCGTCACTAAAAGCAAGCGTCGACATCTACGATAAGAATTGTAGGTCAAAGTTTGCTGTTAAATTGACTGTAACTCAGTTTAAAAGACATATTTAAATATTTTAAGGTTGAAATATTTGTTAAATTTATTACGTCAAAGCTCTTAAATCGAACTATTATTATTTTTGTCTCCAAAGTAGCTTATACTTCAAACTCTGTTACTAATTAATTAAAGTCTAAAAGATACTCGGGTAAGTTTAGGTGACTTCTTTCATAGAATGCTTTGTTACCTTGAAGATAAACATATGATTTATTGCAGAAAACTCTACGTTTTTAAATGTTTCATATAAAAGGAATGAAGAGAGATGAAATATTTCAAATATAATCGTCTTATCACGTAATCCCGAGTTTTTTGTAGCTTAATCGTACTATTATACAGAAATCTAATGGTGTTTGTCTCTATATATCTGTCTGTGTGGGTTACTCAATCACTCAAAAACTATTGGACCCATACTTAAAACTTTGCTTGGATGTTCTAAGGGTCTCAGTTTACAACGTAGGGCAATATTTATTTTAAAATTCCTTCAGGCCATCACCTCAGGGGCTCTAGACATATCAATGCAAGCACTATGGTGATACCAATTTGACAGTTGTTTATAACGGTTTCATTAATCGGCTGCTTGAATAAACAAACAACTAACATAGTTCTAAAGTGAATACTGAACCAAATATAACCACAACGCACTTTTGGGCTCACGTGTTTCAAGCAAAATAAACCTGCATATTTTCAAAATCGAAAGAAAGCTGTAAATATTGTTTATAAATCTGTTTTATAGTACTTTATTTTTAGTAAACATGATGATAGTAAAATTCGTTTAAACAACCTACAGTTAACTTACTTCATACATGTTTTGTATAATGGACACAACAAGCACAAAATAGATCAACGTACACCCTGTACGAAGGGTCGATATTTTAATAATTATGGCAATATCCTCTATTATGAGTAGCATTTTTCATTCCAGTGGTATTTACTTTATCAAGTTGTTCTTTCTATCTTCCCCAAAATATATTTTAAAAATAAGTTTCAGTTTGTGAACTCAACAATAGTTTGTTAGGGTCAAAACCTTTAAAGCTGAAATTGATGGATTTAGTTTTATTTATATTGTCTACAGTACATTTTTAATACATAATTTCCTAAGCTTATTCAAATCATAAATTAATTATTGCCGGATTGATTTCATTTTGGTTAGAAGGTGAACTACCACTGTATGTGTATGGGTGGGTTGGAGGGTCGCTACCACTGTACATGTATGGGTGGGTGGGTGGGTTACTACCACTGAACGTGTATTGCGTGCGTGCGTGTGTGTGTGTGCGTGCGTTCGTGCGTGTGTTTGTGTGCGTGTCATAAAGTGCCATAAAAATGCCAAAAACTTCCTTAAAACTTCCATAAAAGGAGACAAAACAGATCCTTGAGGATCCCATTGTAATTATACTTCACTCACTCCAGTAGTTTTAAATTCTCATGTATTGCACCCTGACAGTCAGAGTACTCCTAAACTATTCTAACGCTTATCAACTTACTTCGCAATGGTCGAATTTCACAAACAAAATGTTCTGGTCTACTAGATCGCAGGCCTTTTAAAATTGTATATTTAAAGCAGATGTAAGAGTTTTTTTGGTTCATATACATTTATTTGCTAAACTTCAGGCACTGCCTTATTATTTAATACCATTTTCCCACTTAAAAATAATGTTCCCAATGTCTTATCGAAGAAAATTAACATTATAAAAAATGTATCAATTTAACAATGTTAATTTAATGGTAATAATCCAAAAATAATGAGGTACAACTATAAAGCTATATATAAAACATAATATTTTAGATAGTAATAATACAAAATAACATGAGCAGACAACTACATATAACGTACCAAAAATCAACATAAATAATAATTCAATATGAAGTAATAAGATACATTTTATACTCTTTTATTAACAATTTCATAAATGTAAAATCTATTGAATACGTAACGATTTACTTTAATGGTTACAAGCTCTCCTATAATTGGTAACCATTATATCTGGGCTCTGTTTGTGATGTAAGGCGTTGTGACGTGATGCTATTACAAGTAAGTGCTGACATAAACAGGGAGGTGTCTCATGTCGGAGCTTACAAACAATTAACTGCCAGAGTTCGGTAGTTGATTAACGTAAACTCTGACAACTTTGGAAGCTGCCTAGCAACTTACTGGGTACTAAGTACAATCACAGTCCTTCCATGTTATTGTGAACACATAAGCCTAAAAACAGAAATTGTAAGTATGTAAAATTGTCTAGTACAGCACTATTAAATAATAATTTTACAATTTATAGCTTTTCTCAAACAATTTTAAGCTATTCATTTTGTTTAAAGTGCCTACTTTTTGAAAATATCTATCATTTCATTTAACCCTGTCAACTTTTTTATATTTAGTAGAAGTTCATTTTGTTGTACCCCATTCTAGGATCTAGGTTAAAATGTAGATAATTATTAAAGTAGTTAAGTTTATTAGTTTAAGAACGTAGTTTTATAACATGTCTGTGTAGATGTAATTTAGTTTTTAGCACTTGAAAAAGGTTTGGGTTTTACCAAATCGAAACGTCGTGAGTGGTAACTTTCACGTAATGATGGCAAATGTCCAACTACCTTTGTCTCCCTCATATCTATCATGTCGCCTGTCTCGATATGAAATATTTGCCGAAATGCAGCTTTTGTTACTTATAAAATATACTTAAACTATGAATCGTTTGTTATTTTTTCTAAACTACATAGCAAAAATGTCACAAAAACAAAAATCGTATCAAATTATTGCGCCTGGTAATGGAGAATAACTTGCAAAGAGATTATTTGTTGACAGAATGACATTTTATATGTTGATGATTGTTATTGATCCAACAATAAAACGATTATCAAAACAGCTGGTAATGGAAATAATAGTACAACAGCCCAATTACAACAGATAGGGGTACATATATTATATTAAAAATGTACGCTGTATAGAACTCGGATACTGTTGGATACATATCAAATTGCTTTTAATTATATAAGAGTATTAATCTACATTTAATATCCTAAATATAGTTTATGTTTTTAAATATAGATTTTTTAAAGGATAATTTAAGTTAAACGAAGGGTAGTTTAAGCAAACAGAGAATTATGGCATTTGAAATTCCCGCGTCTGCCGCTTGCCACACTTACGCATCACTTGGAGGTGCCAGGCCGCAACCAGCAGAGGCAGTCAACGGGAGTGTTATTAGCGAAGCCAGTTCGACAAGGTAAGTGGACTTGTCTACACATATTAGAGCTTGTCATCTCTGCTGGCTTTGTGCATTTTTTACGCCGTTCATAAGTAGTTTGTTTTAATCCTTACATGTGAGAGGAGACGTTTAAGTTATCAGAGAGGAGTTAATTGGTGTTAAGTAGTTACTGCTGTGAAAAGTGGTCCTAACCCAACTATCGTTAGTGTTAGCTTTGTTTTGTTACATTCTGCAAGTAGAAGTTTTGTTTTTATTTGAATTATTCCATTTGCGAGGCGAGTAGCCCGAGTACCTTTTGGATTTATATTCCGCAGGTCCCCTTTTGGCTTTGGACTACCGTGAAAAGCGGGACTTAGCCCAAGCGTAGGTAGGTTCCACAGGTCCCCTTTTGGCTTTTGACTGCCATGAAAGGTGGGACTCAGCCCAAGTGCAGGCAGGTTTCGTAGGTCCCCTTTTGGCTTTGGATTACCGTGAAAGGTGGGACTTAGCCCAAGCGAAGGTAGGTTCGTAGGTCGCCTTTTGGCTTTTGACTGCCGTGAAAGGCGGGACTCAGCCCAAGCGTAGGTAGGTTCCGTAGGTCCCCGTTTGGCTGTGGACTACCGTGAAAGGCAGGACTTAGCCCAAGCGTAGGTAGGTGCCGTAGGTCCCTTATGGCTTTGTACTGCCGTGAAAGGTGGGACTTGGGGTTTTAGGACATAAGGACAGAATATCGGCATTTCTATCATCCTACATCCTGACCATAATGTTCCAATCTACCTCTAGGTAGATGATGATGAGACCATGATGAGCTGTGGTCTTGTGCCGCGATAATGATTTTTCGAGATTATATGTACTGAATCGTTCGCCTCGACTCCATTCCTTAACTCCGACTCCTGAAACTATACCCAGCCCGCTGCAACTATCCTAGCTGGCAAGTGTGTGTGACTGTTTATACGATACTGAACTTAACTAAAAACATAATTGTTGTATAGTTCAATTATAATGCTATTATGTAATTATGTGTACATGAGGAAAATAACTTCTCGAACAACCACAATAAAATAACAAGTTGCTTTAAATTATCGCAATTAAAACTGAGTTAAATAATGGGGAAGTATTGTGTTAGTAGTAGATTAATAAAATACTCTGGGTCAAGATTGGTTGCAGGAAGTGAAGAATGTTATATTTAATACAATCTTTGTGATAACATAAGTAAAGTTAACATTCCAAATGAAATATTGTTGCTGCAATCTTTATTCCTAAATAAAAAATACAAAAAACAGATCCACTATTTCTTCTTTCCTATATATTTTTATAGAATATACTTATAAAACAAATGTTTTTATATAAATTTAAGTGTCTCCCTACTACTAAATCACCTCTAAGGAAGAGTAACCAAGACGACTCTATTTAATGCTATTCTATGACTTTAATATATGTAGCTGTGTAGTTATTGTATAGATCTGACTCATTTTCCTTTTTTTTTATTTATTTTCAATATAATCTAATACTCAAACTAGATTAGTAAAATTTGAATTTTGCTCTACTTACGGACGCATGCAAGTCTAATATTTAATACTATAAATAACAAATTAATATATTTACATTATAAGTCAAATTCTCTCTGGTAGTTTAGTTTTAGCTTCGATTATCGAAATTATTATTTATTTTACCAGAAATGTGCATATTTTATATCATAAACCAAACATAACACAGACATGTCACCTTACGGGGTTTTCCGTGCGTGCTTTTAGGCCTGGCATCTAGCGGACGTTTAGTGAAGCATTACATTTTTTAGAGTGGAGATGTGCTGCTGAGCTATCCAGTAGTTAACGTTGTAACTATAGTACTCTAAATATTTGTCAATATTCTTTTGCTGCAATGCTGGGGCCTGACAATAAAGTCCACTTTTCGGCGAGCTCAGGTCACTCGTCTAAACAGTGTTATCTGTATTTGACGTTCTGTACATGTCACTCTTTATTCCAGCCAACTCTCTACAGTCGGATCTACGTTTGACTCAATTTGATTAACTATTCTATTTAAATTTTTAATAAATACTGTTTTCATAAAAGTAATTGGTTTTAAAATTCTGTGCATCGCCTAATTTGTTAACACTAGATCCGGGACGCCTGTTTTGCGTTAGCTGTGAGTCTTTTTTGTAAAATCGCTAAAAAATAGTAAATTAAGCCGTATACAATAAAACTGTATATATTTTTTCTTATAATGAATTATGATGTTATATAAATTATATATAAAATTATTTAAGGTGGGGTAAAGAATTTATATTGTGAGTAGAGTGAACATTTTCAATTTATGCGCATCGTATTTATGTTTCTTGCAACCCTTGTAGCTGGCATACGACATATTAAGGAAGAGTTCCAAAATAGCCAAAATGTACATATTTAGTTGCTAAATACTAATACTTAATTATATTTCGAATTGAAACATAAAATAATTTGTTGGAAATAGTTTTATTAAAAAAATAAAGTTAAGAATTATAGAGTACTAAAAATACACAAGTGAAAGCAATAAAATTATAAAAATATAATTTTATGTTTTTATAATTATAAATTTTGTAATTTTATGTTACAAAAATAGAGAATCATATGTAGCTTAAACTATAGAAGTGTTTTTACTTTGAAATAAGTATAAATATGTTTTTATACGCGAAGAAAACAAATATGTTTTTCTTCACATGAAAACAGTTATAACATTTCTTAAATTATATCTAAATATTGTATTAGAATACTTTGAACTGTATATATCCTAGATGTAAATTTGATTGCAAACAAAAATCATGTTTCAAATATAACTAAAATTAAAATTGGATTTTTTAGGAAATACATAGGTGGAACACGTATCTTGAACAGATTAAAATAAATAAGTTTAAACTCATATAGAAACATTTTTGGGATTTGTTGTATGTATTTTACTATACAACATATTCTCCCAAGTAAGTAATATATAATTTGTTAGAGTTCATTTCGAAACAAATGATTTAATTAAAAAATGAAATTATACTAAATATGTACACTGTGTTGTTTTAAATAACCGAATAAAAAAGTAAATAATTAATACATTTATATTCGTTGGAATCTAATTAAATTGAATGAATAGTAAACAATGGTAAATTTCCTTATTAATAAATGTTAAGTACAGGTGGAAAAAACAAAATGTAAATTATTGTGTTTTCAACTTATTTATCCCGTTTACTTAAAAATTCTAAGTATTTTAAACGATAACAATCCTTCTATACCATTTTATGAACATAAGTTAAATTTTCTTGTGTGTTTTGGTATTTTCTGGTTCTATTATAACAACTGAAATAAGTTGTTATGCCTATAATAACCGTATAAGCTGCTGTAGAGTCAAGCCACCTCAATGAGGGGGAAAGCGTCTACGTAGAATCGGCCCCTTCCATTATATTTAAGTCTTTAGATTGGTTGTAACTTATAGCCCGAATAAAATAACTTTGGTACTGGTAGAACGTGCGCAAACTTCTATCTATCGCGCTTATAAATTAAACCTATCTATCGTGCTTAAACTTCTGCAGACCTTTACATGTTGTAAAGTATAAAACATCCCATGACAAGTATGGGCCTAAAAACTGCAAACATAAAATTAAATGAGACCCCTTCAAGACTTACACAACGACATTGGGAATATTGTATTGTATAGGATTTAGAGTTTGTATTATTAAAAAAATCGTCCTGAATAAAATTAGCAAATATATCATTTACAATATCAAATGTTTATTTTAAACTGCAATCTCAAAATCTTAAAAATCAGTTTTAAACAGTTTGTTAAACTATCTCACACACTTAACTACTTTAAGATAAGAATAAGAAGACATTAATTGAATATATTTATATAAGATTGATATATTAGATTAATAATATTCGATAAAAATATTAGGAATTAGAATAGTAAATTATCATGTCTATGAAGATATATCTAAATATAAATTAACATGTTATTATTTGGCAAGATATTTATGCTGGACTGTAAAATAATAACCCGGTTTTTAGAAAGGGTTTCCCATGAATTAATTGTTTTGGAAGACACTTTAAAAAATGATTTAAAACACACGATCACTTTGTTTGAGAACAAAGAATATTTCAAACAGTACATACAATTGAAGAATTACGATGCTGTTTTTTGTCGTTGGGACAGTGGTGTTTTAAACACTCGGTGAAGTATTGTTGAGGTTTGTATTCAGCCAGCTTTTGAATACGTATTGAGGGTTTATTTATTACTGAACATATAAACTCTTTTACTGGTATTATAGCTGGACTCTACGTTGAAATACTAAAATTTATATTCTTAACCTTTTTCAATGTATTATTTCTTCAAAATTGTATAACTATCATTCAACGTTTTATTGTGTTGTCTAATTTAATAAAAATTATTCAAAGTATATGAATATTAAAAAAAATTTAGTTTTGTTCTATTTACAAACAATCTACTATAATAATTAGTATTATTATATTTATAATTTATTTTTAACAAGAACAAAAAACACCGTGCATTGAAAATAAAAACCTTACATATTTGAGCGTGATTAATTTTATTTTAAATCAAAACATATATTTTTAAGGTACTGCCATATGAATAATGATTACTTATAAAACCTAATGTTAAAATATTAATCTCCTATTGATATATCTTATTGTAGGTAATTTGTTATAGACTGATACAATTTATGAAAGGGGTTATTTTGTTTTTTAATATATAAATCATATACTTAACTCAAAGTATTTATTGTAATTAAGATTATGAGTAACAACTGATTTAATTACCTACACTCACTTTCTACTATTATTATAATTTTGGTCACTCTGCACCAGGATCACTTTCTAGCTCACTTTACATCATGATCACCATCACTCACTAAGCACAATGATCATCTTATATAACTCTGCATTATTATTAGATATACTAATTCTGCATCATGATCACCTGGACACTATGCACCATGGTCATCTTATATAACTCTGCATCATTATTTGATATACTAATTCTGCATCATGATCACCTGGACACTATGCACCATGGTCATCTTATATAACTCTGCATCATTATTAGATATACTAATTCTGACTCATGATCACCTGGACACTATGCACCAAGGTCACCTTTGCTCGCTCAGCACCATAAGCACGTTAACTCACTCTTCACCAAGAGTACCTTTCATCACCCTTAACATGATCACTTTCTCTTACTCTCTACAATGATCACCTTCGTTCACTCTGCGCTTTAATTGGAATAAAGAAACACTGTATATTTATCTGTAGCGAACTTATACTTTTTCTGTATGGTGTTAAGGGTTGAAATAGTCGTATTTATGCTAGTTGTCAAGATAGTCAAGATATTTATGAACCGCCAGATAGTCAAGAGGTCTCCATATCAGTCGGGACAAATAGATAAGCTTCAGTCTATCCAGAGACGATTTATAAGAATGCTGGGTGTGAAGAATGGCTATGCCTATAGAGAGGTCCCTATTGCTGACATTGAAACCAACCTAGGTCTTATGCCTCTGATTTATAAACGACAAGTTGCTGATATGTTATTTCTCTACAAGCTGATCAATGGTGATATTGATGATATTGATTGTCCTCATTTGCTACAACTGGTTAACTTTTAGAGTCCCCTCAGCTACTAGATCGCATTACCTTTTTGAGATCAGATACAGAAATAAAAACTACCTTCTTCATAGTCCTATTCTCAGAATACTGAGAGCTGGAAACGAGGCCTGCAATGTGGTGGATTTCTTCTCTGACTCCTTGGGAACTTTTCGACGTCTGGTCCTATCCCTGGCTAACAACAATGGAGAGTAGAGTCTTCTTTGTGCAAGTGGATTGGAATTGGTTTCCGGTGGAGTTAGTTTCTGTGAAGTGGGTGCTTGGTGGCTGGGTTAAAGGGCCACACTTGTGTTGTTGGGGGCATGGTCTCCCCACATTGCATATTTCACTTTTAATACCAGTGTAGTGATTGTTCCATCTTTAGGTAGCTGCGTTAAAGGGCTACACCTGTGTATGTGGGGGCATGGTCTCCCAACTTTTCACACTTTCCTACACCTATAAGCACTCTGAAATTTCACAATCATTTCTCCCCAACTTCACGTATTTATATATAATTATTATTGTTACCTTTTTTATATTTTATTTATGTTATCTATTGTTATTTATTACTACATTTATTATTTATTGTTATTTATATTATTGTATCTGTTATATCTGTATATTCTACTTGGGTTATATATTAATTAGATTGTTGTTGCTGTTACTATTTGTAGAATTTATTGTATTGTCACACGATGGTTACACACTCCACTTATTATGCTATTGGACTGTTCATACTATTTTAAATTGTTGTTACTGAAGTGTTTGATTGTCAGTTATAGTTCATAATCATAGTAAGTAACGTGAATCATAAACTGCCATCTTGTATGTTATTGTACTTTTGTAAAATTGGTTAAACCGTGGAAAATAAAATTAAAAAATAAAATAAAATAAAAAGAGTCGACCAGATTTTTAGCGGTAGAAAATTATCATAAAATAGTATTTATAGCTAAAATATTAGAAGATGTAAAACAACTTTACATATTTATTAAATTAAATTGAATGATTTATTTATCTTATTGTATTTAAGGAGAGGCCAATCTCTATTTTAATCTTACTCTACCCTTCCTCTATAAACTGTTTTTCTGTGCAGAAAACTTATCAAATAGAGTAAAGAAAAGAACAAGTTCAGTACATGGTGAATATTACTAAAAAAACTAACCGTCAAGGCCAAATTCAACTGGGTTATATCTAACTCAGGCTGAAAGTCAATGCCAGGCCCCTAAATCTCTCATTTTGATATAGCATTTTGAATTAGTTATAGTTATATTATTCTGGTTGCATTAATCCTGACTTATTCCACAGAAAACTCATTAAACGTGCACATGAAATGTTGATACTTTTAGTTTTATTCATTTAACCTCTTATTAAACTTCGTAATCTGAAGCTGTTGCAAGTTTGACTGCTAAAACCACAATATATACGTGCTTGACGAGATCTAAGCACTACATTGACCACTCACCAGAATGGAAGTAGGTGTAACCAACATCCCTTGTCGTGGTACATGGCCTAAAGTGGTACTGAGCAACAAGTACGGTGAACCGCTCAGACCTAGGTACAGCCACACCCTCGTTATACCAGTCACGCAGCCATATCCGCACACCACCCTGAAGCACTTAGGCGTACGGAAGTGTCTCCTAACTTGAGCCGGCGTTGTTTGTGTGCTGCATAACAACACGATGGTTCTGATACCTGTTTCGACCTTTTTTTTGACATTGTCAGGCAAGAATAGACTGCGTTTGTTAAGTTAAAGTTTAAGGAAGTTAAGACCATTAGGAGCCAATGTAAGCAGATGTCTGGTAACTGTTACCGTAAATAAACTGATTTTGTAGAAGCAACTATTCCTAGCAACATCAAGGGTCCCACGTCAAAAACTTAAAAGCTACAAAACATCTCTTAAATTTAAACTATAGTAATATAAAAGCCATTGATCCCAAATCTCTATGTTACCTCTTTACTTACTTCTTTAAATCTGTTTTCACTGATACGATTTTACCATGCAAATATTCGACTTTAATATTAACGTGAACATTATCAGGCTCTCAGTGACTGCTTGTGAAGTTAAAAACCAGCTTAATAAATTGGATCCAAACAAAGGCATTAGACCGAACTGTATACCACCAGCAGTTGTGAAGTACTACAGTCCAATCATAGCTCCTCACCCCTCAACATATTTCAATATGCTGCAAGATAACGGAATCTTCCCTGACAACTTAAAGTTACATTATGGCCAAATTAAAAGTCTTAGAAAGTTTGCTTATTGACAGGCTCTTTTTTCTCTTAAAGCAAATAATTGTCAATGAGCAACACGGTTTTCGGAGCGGGTAATCAACATCAACGCATTACTGAAATGGTTTTGTAGTTACTTAAGCAACCGGCGTCTGGTTGTAAGCTACGCAGGTTCTGTCTCCAAACATTTACTGGCTTCATCCGGTGACCCCAAGGCTCCCACTTAGCCCCAATTTTATTCCACTTATATCTAAATGACATCAGCAATGCTAATTGTATATCGTTACCTTGATGTGCCTGTCGGTGATCTTAGAAGTTCCTTGGGTCTCCCACTACTAAAGACATCAAGAAAGATGACTGACGCTCTGTTTCTACACAAGCTGATCAGTGGGGTCATAGACTGCCCAAATCTACTTACTTTTGTTGAAATTCGGATTCCCGGCACCACTAGATCGCAGGATATATTCTGCAGGCGTGCCATGCTATCCCTAAACAGCCACCACAGCAGTATTCCTCGTCTGATGAGTATTGGAAATGAAATTACGAACGGTATTGGATGACATTCCGAATGTGTCTTTATAGAACCTTGATTACTAACGCTTTTGATTAGTAGCCTGTTGTTACTAAATCGGACCGTAATATTACACTAGGCTGTTTCAACTATCTACTTACGCTGATTAATTGCTTTGACCATTTGTACTTTTGATTGATTATGTGATTTTGTAACATGTTAAGTATCAATACTATAATATTCTCAACTAACTGAAATTAACTAACAATCGATTATTTATCTATGAACTTTGAACTACTTTAATTATTATTATACCGGTTGAATATTATTTAATGTTAAAATGTTGTACTATTAGACATCATGTACAATATGTATACACCACAAAAAGGTTTACTGTTGAATAAAATAAGTAAATAAATAAGTCAAACTTATGTCACGGTTTTCTTTTGTGTTAGTTTTATATGAAAGCAAGAGAAAAATGTAATGGGACATCAAAAGAAACGTTATGTTTTGGCCAGAAACCCGTTTATATTGCTTGAAAAACGAGCCAGAAACTGTTTATTTTAAATTTAAATCTCTCACACTACGAAAAACAATTCGTCTTATTTATAGCATTGTGTGGTACATTAACAGTTTTGTCTGTGTGTTTTAAATACGTTACATTATTGCAAACCAAAACAGTAAGTTCCATTCTGAAAGTAAACAATTCTACACTCATAAAGAAAGAAGCTATTTATGTAATTGATATATGAATATGTCATATGTTCACAGTCATTCAGTCATTATATTATTGGACATACTTAGTTTTCCAATCATCTCAATGGTAATATCATGTTGATTTATTAATGTAGATTGACCTGTATGTGAAGGCCATAACTAGTGCAATGAAAGTTACATAAAAATGGCAACACATAACATGAAGAAAAGTTATTTTAAATATGTATTCAACTTTGAAACATTATTAGGATTGAGTTTTAACAAATTTGGTCACGGTCAAACAACTTTGTACCGACAAATATATTCTTGGCTCTTACTTTCTGTGAATATTTGCAATATAATTTACGTCATCTTTCGTTTTGTTTCAAGTGAAAGAAATTCTTTAACATGGATTCATTTTGTGAACAGTTTGATTCTGTCAAGCCTCATAACTTACACAATATATATGGGGGATTGCTTACATCCGAAAAGAAGAAGACGGCTGCTTTGACTTTGAATGCAATTGAATCTCATCTACTGTCTTTGAATATTGAAGTCCCATGCCATATTTTGGAATCAATTGTGGCATATTTATCATTGGGGATGTTTCTACTACACTTCGTGGCTTTCACCATGATGACATATTACCTCCCAATAACAGAGGCAAACGTATTTGAAACTCTAATACTCTTCTATAGTATGTTAGTAAAATGCACTCTGACTTTTGGATATACAGTGTTCCCCTCAAAAAGTCTTCGAATACTGAAATCGATGACGAAAGCTATCGAATACACTCAACCCCAATACGTCGAGGAACATCTACAGACAACATCAGGACCATTCATTATTGAAAGAAGAGTTGCCTGGGCTGAGGGCTCTGAAATACAACGAAGGCACTTGTCTTACCTTAAATTGATTTTGGGACCTTTCTACAACACTAAACAATGCATTGATTCCCTTTATTGTATGTTTGTCATATGGGCTGCTGTACATACAGCTATAATTACACCAGCTGCTACAATAGCGGCATTTAAAAGTATGCACTATCTTGCATTCGTCTATACTCTAGCCATGATTTATTATTGGCTAGTAATTATCTCTATTATAGTACTTCAATCTCTGATTGAAATGGAAAAGCAGTCTATTGTGGACAAATTGCCAATGGTTTGGTCTTCTAGTAGAGGAGAGGAGTCTCGGTGTAACATAAAACATACATTGTTACGTCATCTCCATTCTACTGAGCCTCACAGCTGCTACTTGTTTGACGTAGACGTCTCATTGTTGGCAACAATACTGGACACTACAATGATGATTGTTACCACAGTATTTAGTGATGGTTCCAGTGGCTAGATGTTTTTCATGTTTGATAGTGCAACGTTGAGAAAATTCTTCAATATAAGAGTGTGATTTTAATTGAGTAAAAGACAAATAAACTTAAGTGCTTTAAGCCAAGATCGTCATGTGTTGACTTTACTGAATCATGTACCTATATTAGATATGAGTGTGCAAAGATTTACTATAGAGGGGGTTAAATAAACATATTCTCTACATAAAGTATAGCGATGAAGGTTGCATAACCAAGAATACAGAGTAACTATAATTTATCGTTTAGTTTTGTATAGCTTATAGACTCCATGAAAGAGTGAGATAACTTTGAATCAGTATGTACACTGGAAAGTGATTATTCAAATGTATTACCTCCAAATATTAATCTACTACTACTTTCACTTCAAATTATTTATCGATCCAAATAAACAAGTTTCATCGTTTCACCTGTCATTAAAACATTCAATGAACTTCGTCTATACAAACAATCACCAACATTCAGATCTTCGCTGAAAAAAAGATAAAAGTGGAACTATTTTGCTCTGCCTCCTTGATTACTCAATAACGCTACTTTTCTGTACTGAATGATATGATTGTGTTTAGCATTATTGTTGACTCTGAAAACCGTTTTATTAAAACTGGTACGTTTGTTCTAGCTATATGTAAAAATATTACCCTTTATTTTAATTGCAATTTCATAAAACGAATATAATTATAATAATAATTATTATTTTATTGCAAAAATAAACATTTAACATCAATGAACCACAATCGTCAGGTGGTAAATGATATATATATATATATGTTGACAAATATCATGGCAACATCTGGTCCTATTTGTTTTAAGACTGTTCTTGATTCGGAGGAGGTTGTAGGCTGTGATGCAGAGTGTTAACACTAGTTTCACCGTGCGTGTCTGAAGATGTCTAAGACCGAATATCTGCGTATGAGCGGCAACAATAGTATTAAGTAGAACTGTGTAAGAACTGATTGTCTAAAAACATTGTATAACTTGAACATTGAACTACCTTGTTGCACTATTAACAACGCTAATCAATAGTGTTACGAAGCTCTCATTAGAAATTGATAAGCTGTTTGATGTCTCACAACAATTGACGACATAAACAGCAGGCATTCTTCATTCGAAAAAAGGGTTTAACATATAAGGTGGCTGGTGCTTTTCAAACTTAATGAATCTAAGAACACACAAACTGACATTAAAAAATCTCATGATAAGAAACTTATTTTTATACTATTCAACCGTCTGTTTCCTGGACTTATCTCTTATGATTTTACATTTTTCAGAGTAGGTAGGAAACCTTCTAACAATGCTCGTCCCGTCAAGATAGTCCAGAAAAGTGTTTCTGAAGTCAACCAGCTAATCGAAACATTTTTTACTATGAATAAATAAGTATTTGGTGAAGACTTAAAGAATGTCTCCCTGACTAGGTCGGGATGATTTAACTCCTGGGGAGGTTAAATACCTAAACGATGTACGTGATAAGTTGAAGAGAAGAATCGTTAATTAAGACGACACTAATCTAACGATAAAATACTGTAATTGCATTCCACCAATTGTTAAAAAAAAATAATATGCTTTAACGGTAAACCTACTCCTACAGTCTACTTTCAAAATGCGGACTCAGATCCAAACTCTCACTCTTAAAGCAAGCTGTTTCTATTTGTATAGACGTCATTCTTGTGTTTGTAGAGACAAACCTTACATCAGAAGTCCACCGTTCTGAACTGTTGGCCTCAACAACTTTGCCATTTTTAGAAGTGATAGATCTCCAATGAAGAGTGCTA
>JAQJVL010004260.1:0-47494 GCA_035578905.1 Stictocephala bisonia | reverse complement strand
CATAATGAGAAATACCAGTTTCAAGGAACGGTACGTTTGAAGAGAATCCCGTTTTAAGAAATTCCAAGTGTCAATTATGAAATTAAAATTGGGATAGCCACAGTTTCAGACACAAAATTGTAGTTTCCCCTATTATTAGACAACATCCATTTTGAAACAATAATCTTATATGTATAACCTTTCTTGTTACATTGTGTCTTTCCAAGATCAACTTATCATTCTGAATTTCAGTATTAGATCTCAATAAACGTTTGAAATGTTTAGATTTGTGTAAAAACATATATGGACAGAAAAATTATTAAGTTATGATATATGTTTTATTGCATTATTACCTGACAAACAATCCCTTGCAATGTAGGGAGTCGAAGCTGGACACTCTGTATAAAGCGTTGATAGTTATTTTATAGGTACCATAATCAAAATACTACTAATAATTATAAAAAAATAATATTAGTGGTTAAATATTAACAATTTTTATAAATTTATTTCAATATTTTCTATGACACTTTTGTCACAATTCAAACATTAAAATACCATGACAATTAGTAACAGGAGTTATTTACTACCAGTGACAATTAGTAATATGAGTCATTCACTACCAGTGACAATTAGTAGCATGAGTCACTCACTACCAGTGTAAATTAGTAAAATGAGTCATTCACTTTCAGTGACAATTACTAACATTAGTCATTCACTACCAGTGACAATTAGTAAAATGAGTCATTCACTACCAGTGACAGTTAGTAGCATGAGTCACTCACTACCAGTGACAATTAGTAACATCAGTCATTCATTACCAATGACAATTAGTAACATGAGTCACTCACTACCAGTGACAATTAGTAAAATGAGTCATTCAATATCTGTGACAATTAGTAACCTGAGCCATTCACTACCAGTGACAATTAGTAACATGAGTCACTCACTGCCAGTGACAATAAGTAACATGAGTCACTCACTACCAGTGACCATAAATAACATGAGTCACTCACTACCAGTGACAATAAGTAACATGAGTCACTCACTACCAGTGACAATAAGTAACATGATTCACTCACTGCCATTGACAATAAGTAACGTGAATCACTCACTGCCAGTGACAATAAGTAACATCAGTCACTCACTACCAGTGACAATAAATAACATGAGTCACTCACTACCAGTGACAATAAGTAACATGAGTAACTCACTACCAGTGACAATAAGTAACATGAGTTACTCACTGCCAGTGACAATAAGTAACATGAGTCAATCACTGCCAGTGACAATAAGTAACATGAGTCACTCACTACCAGTGACAATAAATAACATGAGTCACTCACTACCAGTGACCATAAGTAACATGAGTCACTCACTACCAATGACAATTAGTAACATAAGTCACTCACTGCCAGTGACAATAAGTAACATGAGTCACTCACTGCCAGTGACAATAAATAACATGAGTCACTCACTACCACTGACCATAAGTAACATGAGTCACTCACTACCAGTGACAATAAGTAACATGAGTTACTCACTACCAGTGACAATAAGTAACATGAGTCACTCACTACCAGTGACAATAAGTAACATGAGCCACTCACTACCAGTGACAATAAGTAACATGAGTCACTCACTACCAGTGACAATAAGTAACATGAGTCACTCACTACCAGTGACAATAAGTAACATGAGTAACTCACTACCAGTGACAATTACTAACATGAGTCATTCAATACAAGTGACAATTAGTAACCTGAGCAATTCACTGCCAGTGAAAATTAGTAACATGATTCACTCACTACCAGTGACAATAAGTAACATGAGTCACTCACTACCAGTGACAATAAATAACATGAGTCACTCAATACCAGTGACAATTAGTAACATGAGTAACTCACTACCAGTGACAATTAGTAACATGAGTTATTCAATACCAGTGACAATTAGTAACCTGAGCCATTCACTGCCAGTGAAAAATAGTAATATGATTCACTCACTACCAGTGACAATAAGTAACATGAGTCACTCACTAACAGTGACAATAAATAACATGAGTCACTCACTACCAGTGACAATAAGTAACATGAGACACTCACTACCAGTGACAATTAGTATCATGATTCATTCACTACCAGTGACAATTAGTAACATGAGACACTCACTACCAGTGACAATAAGTAACAAGAGTCACTCACTACCAGTGACAATCTACCAGAGGTGTTGTGTGTTGAGTAGGCGGGTGGACTGTTAAGTCATGATTTTATGGTGTGTGGCACGTATGTATGGTAGGTGGTCCTTCATATGCTTTGGTAATGTTGTCAATTCGTATGTTTGGTAGGTAGATCATCCATGAATGTTGAGTGTCAATCAAAGGTTTTATGTAATGGTTAGGTGGATTATCTATCAGAGGTGTTGTGTGTTGAGTAGTCGGGTGGACTGTTAAGTGATGATTTTATGGTGTGTGGTACGTATGTATGGTAGGTGGTCCTTCATATGCTTTGGTAATGTGGTCAATTCGTATGTTTGGTAGGTAGATTATCCATGAATGTTGAGTGTCAATCAAAGGTTTTATGTAATGGTTAGGTGGATTATCTATCAGAGGTGTTGTGTGTTGAGTAGTCGGGTGGACTGTTAAGTCATGATTTTATGGTGTGTGGTACGTATGTATGGTAGGTGGTCCTTCATATGCTTTGGTAATGTGGTCAATTCGCATGTTTGGTAGGTAGGTCATCCATGAATGTTGAGTGTCAATCAAAGGTTTTATGTAATGGTTAGGTGGATGATCTATCAGAGGTTTTGTGTGTTGAGTAGGTTGGTGGATTGTTAAGTCATGATTTTATGGTGTGTGGTATGTTATTTTGGTAGGTGGTCATCCATGAATGTTACGGAGATGGATGGTCAATCATGAGTCTTGTTTGATTAGTATGTGGGTGGGTAAACATAAGTCTTGTATGTACGGTGTGTGGTACGTATATTGGATAGGTAGGGGTATGTCAATAGGACTATTTTCATGTTAGTATGATGGTATATTAAGTCATGTCTGCAGAGTGTGTAGTTTGTTTATCATGATTTTTGTATCTTTGGTAGGTGGTCTTTCAAAAGTCTTATGCTTTGGGAAGGTTGAGTGTCAATCGACAGTTGTGTTTGTTAAATTGGTTGAGAGGGTAGTTGGTCTGTAAAGATAGCTGTGTGTTGGCTAAGTGGGTAGGAGAGTCTTACTAATGGATAGGTAGGGTTATGGAGCTTGGTAGGTGTCTTGTACATGTGTGTTGGATAGGTAGATGGACAATCAAAGGCCTTATGTGATGAATAGGAAGGTGTTCTATCAAGAGTGCAGTGTGATTAGTAAGTAGGTTCTCCCTGTGTTTGGGTCTTTGGGAGTGGTGTATATACATTTTCTGATCGAGTATATTATAGTCAAAAGAAACTTAACTTTCTTACTGTTAATACCAAAGTTTCTACAATAAACACATTTCAACTAACTATTCGTTTATTTGTTTAATAAATAGATGAAAATAATCAATAGCACCAGGTTTTGTTAAAATCAAGCTTAAAATGTGAACATTATAGAGAATTTATTCCTATTGGCTACTTACACTTTGCCAAATGTTTGGAGTCATGTAGTAGTAAATGCAAAGTCAACTAAATAGCTATGTAGGTTAAACAATTAATTTACAAGTGTTACATCAGTTTTGTACGTTGTTTTGAGCTCAAATTAAGTTTATAAAGGTTTCTATAAGAGTATTTTAAAGGGTTTTTTAATGTTTAGGACAAATATCGTTGTTATGACACTGAATTTTAATAATTTTAGGGAATTATAACATATTTTGTACACAAATATCCCTACTTATGGTGGTTTTAACTAAATTTTAAGGGGTTTGGAGACTACTATGTTGGTAGTTCTTGCTTGATCTGAGACATTTTCCAATAGCACACACAATGTGTATGAATGTAATTTGATATGGTATTAAGCTATAAATGTTATACATATTGTTTAAAATCCTACCTAAACTATAAAAACTTTAGAAAATACGGTATAATTTTGATGTACAATCTCTCATTATTACACATAAGATCGATGTAATGTTTTAGCATTTTTATAAATTATGGAATTTACAACAAAACAAATTGATAAAACTTTGTTAAAATTAAGTTTACTCGTAATAATTTAAATATAAAGCACAAATTATTGAAAAAGGTTCAATAATACGTATCATGTATTACGTATGATAATTGATAATAACAAGAATATCAATTGATTTTACTGAATAAAACGTAGTGTGTAAATAAATTATTATTGTTCTCTTTTTTTAAAAGTACGGGACTATAATACCAATAATAGACCAGATATGGTCGGATTCTACGACTATCTGTGAGGAAATGCATTGAATGTTGTTTGATATCACTAAACTTGACCTCTAGGGTTAACATGTGGTTGATATGCAGTCCGTCTGGTGCCAATTAAAATAGCAAAAAATATTGAGGTCAGCCTGTGCAGCCTGTGTTGTGCGAGAACTGAATGTACTGTCGGTGCACTGGCAGTCCAATAACTAGTATATGGGTTGTGAAATGGTAGTGAATTAGTCCTTGAGTGTCGGTACAAAGGAAGGAATGTTTGTGGAGAGGAAGTGAAGGTAGGTGTGCTTGTTTCGTTATGTAGGGGGGCTGATGGGTTCTGGATAGGTACGTGGATGGGAAGTGAGGTATTTGAGTCCACAGAATTGATAATAAAAGTAGCCGAGAGTAAGTAATGTAACCTAGGTAAGATGTACATGCATGCAAAGGTGGGCGAAAATAGGAAATTGTTATAGTTAATGAAAGAAAATGTGAAGCTTGTGACCAATAACGGACCGATAAAGCCCGAGTAGACTTTGTAAGTACAGTTAAAGTAATTTAGGTTGAATAGTTCGGTTAGGCATGAGGGCTCTAGTGTAAGAGCGTTAAGCTAGCGTATTAGGTTTAGAGGATGTCGGGTTAATACGAAGGTATCCAGAAGTAGATGGTAGTTGAAGGTAAGAGCGTATGTTAACTGTGTATTTAATATAAAATAAAAAATTAATTAAAATGGATAGGATAACAGTGTATTACAAATTATAAACAGATTAAATAAAAAGAATTGTCCCTTCATTTTTGAATAAATAATTAATTAAAAACGTGTATTGCGGGTTGCCTAGAGTGTTAAGTAGGGGCTTGAGGATGATCTGTGATTCGATAGATAAGTATAGGTAGGTAACAGTGTAGGAAGCCGTGGATGAGTACCCAAAGCTAAGAGCGTATGTTAACTGTGTATTTGTTAAAATTTGAGAAAAATTTAATTAAATAAGTAGTCTAACAGTACGTGTGAGAAATATTACTTGTAAAGTAGGGAGGTAACCAATCAGAGCGTGGCATTTGGGTGTGCGTCAGACCAGCAGACGACGTGTACGAAGGTAGCCGACGGTTGCCAGAAGTACACGAAAGCATTTTATATAGTACATATGTAAATGGACACCATCTTTTGCATTTTATATAGTATGAGATGGGAAAGGTTAAGAGTGCATTTTGTATAGTATACCGAGGGAATTTGAGGGAGGGAATTTTCCCACCAGGGACTTCCCTTCCGAAGGCACCATGTTTCCGAAAGGATGCGCTAAGTTTTGCCACCAGGTGCGCTACGATCGGGTCGAGCACATAGAGTATATGAAATATTAATTTTATTATAGTGTATGAAATATTAATTTTGTTATGGTGTATATATGAGTAGAGTAACAACGCGCATGCGCGCCCGACCAGCAGACGGCGTGTGCATCATAGGCTAAGAGCGTACGAAGGTAGCCAACAGTCGCCGGAAGTACGCGAAGGGAAAGACCGCCATCTTGGATCCGGTTGTAATCTTTTTACATTTATCATAGTGTAAAGACCGTCATATTGGATGAGGAATTTTTGGAGGGAATTTTGGGAGGGAAAGACGCCATATTGGATCCGGTTGTCATCTTTTTACATTTATTATAGTATAAAGTCCGCCATCTTGGCTGAGGGAATTTTGGGAGGGAAAGACGCCATATTGGATCCGGTTGTCATCTTTTTACATTTATTATAGTGTATAGTCCGCCATATTGGATGAGGGAATTTTGGGAAGGGAATTTTGGGTGGGAAAGACGTCATATTGGACAAAAAAAGTGCATTTTATATAGTCTAAGGTCGCCATCTTGGATGAGGGAATTTTAGGGAGGGAATTTTCCCACGGGGTGTGAGTTGTTGTGGGAGGGAAAGACGCCATATTGGACAAAAAAGTGCATTTTATATAGTCTAACATGGAAAAAGACGCCATATTGGACAAAAAAAGTGTATCTTATATAGTATAACAAGAGAATTTGGGGGGAAATGTGTGTAATGTGAGGGAAATCGGGTAATTTGTGGGGAAATGTGAGGGTAATTTGGGGGGAAATGTGGGTAATGTGAGGGAAATTGGGTAATGTGAGGGAATTTGGAGGGAAATTTGGGAATTTGAGGGAAATTTGAGGGGGGAGGGGGGAGGGTTGGTACCACTGCGCCGCCATCTTGGGTCCAAAGGTAAAAGTGAGCCTCAAACACCTAACAATTCACTACTAGTGACAATTAGTAACATTAGTCACTCACTGCCAGTGACAATTAGTAACAAGAGTCACTCACTGCCAGTGACATTTAGTAACATGATTTTCTCACTACCAGTGACAATTAGTAACATGAGTCACTTACTACCAGTAACAATTAGTAACATTAGTCACTCACTGCCAGTGACAATTAGTAGCCTAACAAGAGTCATTCACTACCAGTTACAATTAATAACATGAGTCACTCACTACCAGTGACAATTAGTGACATGAGTCACTCACTTCCAGTGAAAATTAGTAACATGATTCACTCACTACCAGTGACAATTAGTAACATGAGTCACTCACTACCAGTGACAATTAGTAACATGAGTCACTCACTGCCAGTGAAAATTAGTAACATGAGTCACTCACTACCAGTAACAATTAGTAACATTAGTCACTCACTACCAGTAACAATTAGTAACATTAGTCACTCACTGCCAGTGACAATTGGTAATATGAGTCACTCACTACCAGTGACAATTAGTAACATGAGTCACTCACTACCAGTAACAATTAGTAACATTAGTCACTCACGGCCAGTGACGATTACTGACATGAGTCACTCACTACCAGTGATAATTAGTAACATTAGTCACTCACTAACAGTGACAATTAGTAACATGAGTCACTCACTGACAGTGTAAGAGTATGTGTGGCTGGGTTCATAAACACTTTATGCGTATAGATTAGTGGGTGAGCCATTATCACTGTACGTATTATTCTTAAATTTACTCTTTAACTACATCTATAATTTTTTCAAACGAATTCATTTTTACTTATCGAAATTTAATCACAAATATTTTATAAAAATTTCACTTTAAAAATATTTTTAAAATGTTTATGGAATATATCTTTCCAAAATTCTATTTCAATTCCTAATACACATGTAGATTTACATGTCAATGTATTTTCACTAACTAAAATGACTTTGTAAGAAAACAGTTTAGGTGATTATGACATAATACACGGACTTAATGTCAACCTAAAACTTTACTAGAGTTTAAGTACACTCAATCCATGTTCTAAGCTAAGTCAACCAGTGATGGCGTATACTTTAAGTTCAGTATAGCTAACATTAACGAGCCTATGTAAAATAAATTGACGGAAGCCATTTGACGTAAACTGACGTAAAATAATTGTAATATTTAAACCATTTGTTATTTAGTTTACAAAACATATCAAGTTTTATACACTCATGTCCCTTTCCATACTACTGTTTTTCAATATAAGATTTTATACTATAAAAATCGTAATTATACTCTGTACCTAAATTAGCCCCATCTACATTCTCACCAAAATTATGTATGACAAGTTTTCTTTACTTATTCACCATGGAGACTACAGTATCTTGCCTTATTCACCTTTCAGTTCAAAATACATTCTGCATTTGTGGCAGAACTGAGGGGGGAAGGGATTGGCTATTTATATTTATATTGTAAATAAGAACGTAGATCAATATGATTGCATTTGTTGTATACAATATTCGTGAAGTAATAACTTTGACAAAAGTGTCCCTTAATAGCCCTCAAGCTAAAAGACCTTATAAAGTTCCATCTGTATATGATCGAGAAATTAAGCAATACGCTCGTGAAGCGTTGGAGTAAGGGAGAAGCATGTTTGTCTTGAACCTCCGCATCAGAGAATGCAGTAAAATACTGTACATTTTTAAAACAAAACTCCACCAATAATTGGCTTACAATAAAACTTAAGGTACCAATATACTTTTAATAAAATTAACAAAAAATTATCACTTATGTATAAAATTGATGAACTTAACAGTTCAAAAGATATTTTGATAATTATGTTTGAACCTTAACATAAACCACCACCATAAAGACTTTTATAATTTTGAAATAACAAAAGAAAACTAACTGGTTTTTTTACAGTGTTTCATAATGTCCAAGTAAAGAACTGTGCAAAGTTACAAGTCGGTCGGCCAAACTGTTCTTGAGTTATTAATGGTTTTGTTTTTTTCGATGCTGTAAATACTTTCAGTCTAGTACGTTTTTTACTGAAACTCCAATACTGTAACAATAGACTTATAATTAGTTAAGGTACAAATATATTTTTAATTAAATCAACTAAAAATTATTGTGTTTATTTAAAATTGATGAACCTCTCAGTTTTCAAGATATTTTGATTTATCAAAATATAAATATATAAGAACCTAGTTTAGGTTAGGTTGGGATTAAAGTTAGGTTTAGGCTATTTTATAATGTTTTAAAGTCCTAATTTAAAGAACTATGCAACATATATGTCAGTCAATCATACTGTTCTTCAGTTATTAATGCCCTAAGCGGAGCGGGATTCGAGAAAACATTATCCTTCATTTTCTGATGTAACTTAGGTGTAGAATTCAATACCATTTAGCCAAACCACATTTTTAGTTACACCCTGTATTACTTGCATATGAAGATACAAAACGTCGCTGGAAAATACTTATTTTGTTTTATATAAATGTTTTATTAAGTACACTTGTCTGTATTGAAAATTGTCTGTTTGTTTTTTATCAGCCTTTAGGGAAACTTTATCAGCCGTGGAAACATTTAAAATATCTAAACTTCAACATATATCTGTACAATTCCATTATTACATAAATAAATGTTGTGTACATACACCAAACCACGCCTTTAACGGGCGTCTTACTGCATAATAACCGACATGTACGTATCAATTTTCTTCGTATTACATTCCTTGAAGTATTCACCCTCCTTAGTTCCCTTATGGATTCACCTTCAATAAATGATGCGGGGGTTGGGGGTAATTTAAATAACCGCTGGTGTTTTTACAAGGGATTCACATCTCAAAAGAATAATAACATCGTAGAGCTTATATCTAGTGGCCTCTTCACATAAAAATGTGGAAGAAGGTTTTATGATGATTTACATATTTAGAATCTAGTAAAACAGACACTTTATTGCTAAAATTTTAAAATAACGATAAATAAAATGAAAACTACTAAACGTAATACCATTCATTCATTTGTTCTAAATACGTTGATATTTAATATATGTACAAATAAAGTGGCCAAATGATTGTGATAGGATTTATAAAGATAGTAGCCATTGTTAAATACTAAGACCGACTATTCCTTAGAAAATTTCATAAATAATAAATTAATCAAAAAATGAATGGTTGGTGGTTATTAGTTGATTTCTTTCAAAACTGTCTTTAGGATCGAATTGAGAACCTTTTTATTATAAAATTGGACTTCAACAAACTATGCTACTGACCTAAAATGTACGATATAAAATTAACCTTTTACTAGTTGCAGTTATTTTATTTAATATGATATACATAATTTTACAAATCTATTAAATTTGTTACCATTTTACTAAATGTAGCTGAGCCACATTCATTATTTTGCTCTACCTTTCGTAGGGTCATAAATAATTTCAAAATATAAATTTACACTTTTTGAAAGAAGATAGTAAATTTTCCTGTCAACTTAACCAGTTTTAACCATTGGCAAGTTATTCCATTGAACATTGTACTGGGTTACAGTTAAATTTGGCTATACATTTTAAATTCTAAAATGTCTTTAAAAAGTGTATAAAAAGTAATAAAGTATTTTCAAATGAAATATAATATTTTTTTTACCACTCTATTTAAAATAGAAATAGTAAAAAATATGAAAGTCTGGTCAATATAATTTTTTTAAACAAATTTATGGTATAGAAAAATTAAAAAGTAAACGAAAACCGTAAAACATTTGCTGATTGAATCACCTATTTTTCTTGCACATCAATTTTATTTGCTAATAAAAGAGTCCGCATTATTAAAATTTTGTTTTCATGCACATATCCAAACTTTGTATATAACATTTCTTTCCATTACAATTTGCGGTTTAAAACACTTATTTTTCTTACTTTTTATTTTTTCAAGATGTTTATAGATACAAGAAAGTAACGAAGTAAAAGATATTCTCTGCTTTTTCAATTTGAAAAGTCACCCTCCACACAAAGGTCAAATTGAGTGGAAAATCCCTTTCGACGTATCTATTGACACATTGTTCCCAACTGCGAGCAGTGAGGGAGGTTCACCCATCAGATACAAAACACCCCTTCGGCTTTGTCATGGAAAAATTAAGATCAAATTTTGTGAAAATTATAGATAAGACTGACTTTTCTATGTTCGTTTATTTCATTCGCACAGTTAACATTAGTCTGGATAGTAAATTGTGAACTTAATTTATATGTTTTAATTTTGAAAAATAGTAGTTATTGTAAAATGGCTTTGTTGCATAAAATAGGAACGAAAACCTTTACTGTGATTATTTATATAGTTAGCAAAAACAATAGCTTATAAAGGCCAGTAAATAAATACAATAGTGGCAGCTAAGTTAAAAATATTACATAAACATACCAATACATTTTTGTTATAATTACAGTCATATTTTAAATATATTTGTATGATAATATTTATAAATTTGTTGAAATGTACTTCAATATGAAGAAAAAATATAATTTGTTCCATGTATTGTAAAAATAAAATTCTTGAACGATTTTTCTTTAAACAGCTTTCCACACTGAATGAAATAAAGCAAGAACAAACTGAAGCAAAAGTCATTCAACGGAGACGTGATCTAATGACCGTGGTAATACAGAGGGAGCGGAGGGTCGAGTGATTGAATTGGATGACATTGACTCTGCAGATAACAGACGGTAGGTGAGCGTATCAGGGAGGTAGTATAATACAAAGGGAGCGGAGGGTCGAGAGATTGAATTGGACGACATTGACTCTGCAGAAAACAGATGTTAAGTGAACGTGTCTGGGAGATAGTATAATACAAAGGGAGTGGAGGGTCGAGAGATTGAATTGGACGACATTGACTCTGCAGAAAACAGATGGTAAGTGAACGTGTCTGGGAGATAGTATAATACAAAGGGAGCGGAGGGTCGAGAGATTGAATTGGACGACATTGACGCTGCAGATAACAGACGGTGGGTGAGCGTGTCAGGGAGGTAGTATAATACAAAGGGAGTGGAGGGTCGAGAGATTGAATTGGACGACATTGACTCTGCAGAAAACAGATGGTAAGTGAACGTGTCTGGGAGATAGTATAATACAAAGGGAGCGGAGGGTCGAGAGATTGAATTGGACGACATTGACGCTGCAGATAACAGACGGTAGGTGAGCGTGTCAGGGAGGTAGTATAATACAAAGGGAGTGGAGGGTCGAGAGATTGAATTGGACGACATTGACTCTGCAGATAACAGACGGTAGGTGAGCGTGTCAGGGAGGTAGTATAATACAAAGGGAGTGGAGGGTCGAGAGATTGAATTGGACGACATTGACTCTGCAGATAACATACGGTAGGTGAGCGTATCAGGGGGGTAGTATAATACAAAGGGAGTGGAGGGTCGAGAGATTGAATTGGACGACATTGACTCTGCAGATAACAGACGGTAGGTGAGCGTGTTAGGGAGGTAGTATAATACAAAGGGAGTGGAGGGTCGAGAGATTGAATTGGACGACATTGACTCTGCAGAAAACAGATGGTAAGTGAACGTGTCTGGGAGATAGTATAATACAAAGGGAGCGGAGGGTCGAGAGATTGAATTGGACGACATTGACGCTGCAGATAACAGACGGTAGGTGAGCGTGTCAAGGAGGTAGTATAATACAAAGGGAGCGGAGGGTCGAGAGATTGAATTGGACGACATTGACTCTGCAGATAACAGACGGTAGGTGAGCGTATCAGGGGGGTAGTATAATACAAAGGGAGTGGAGGGTCGAGAGATTGAATTGGACGACATTGACGCTGCAGATAACAGACGGTAGGTGAGCGTGTCAAGGAGGTAGTATAATACAAAGGGAGCGGAGGGTCGAGAGATTGAATTGGACGACATTGACTCTGCAGATAACAGACGGTAGGTGAGCGTGTCAAGGAGATAGTATAATACAAAGGGAGTGGAGGGTCGAGAGATTGAATTGGACGACATTGACTCTGCAGAAAACAGATGTTAAGTGAACGTTTCTTGGAGATAGTGTAATACAGAGGGAGTGGAAGGTCAAGATATTAAATTGGACGACATTGACTCTGTAGATAACAGACGGTAGGTGAGCGTGTCAGGGAGATTAGTGTTAGAGAAATAGTTGAAAACAAGCTCACTCCTCGATTAAAACGTTCTAATTATATTTTTAGTATATACATTGCTTAAAGGTAATTAGAAATCTGATTGGTTTCCAATCAAACTAAAGAAAAAACTTGTAGTTTAATCAGTTTTGTAGTTAAACAACAATTTTGCAGATTTGTAGAAGCTTGTCTCAAAGTTACTGTTTGCAATTCTCCATAATTTCTCTTATCCTTGTATTTATAAAATATTGTTATTCTTCTGAATTATTGTATCAAGCCAAAGATGTTATATATTGTACGGTAGTAGTGTAAAACGCGGGTTCTGGGAGACCTTTTGACCTCTGTTATCAGTATTATCACCACGTGTTGACCCCAGAGGTCAACTTTACTATTGTTTACAACTGATAATCAGCAAGGTCGTTGACCTTTCATTGATAATCACCACGTGGTGACCTTGAAGGTCAAGTTTACTACGAGCACGTGGACCCCCCGCGACGTTGTCGTAGGTCAGTGTTGTTTTGGTGTGACGTCATGCCGTTTTCGCGCTCTTTTTTCTGTCAGTAGTACACACATACTATTGTTTACTACAAGCACGTGGACCCCCCGCGATGACGTTGTCCTAGGTCAGTGTTGTTTTGGTGTGACGTAACGCCGTATTTATTAAAATTAATTGTATTTATTTGAATTGCTGGCAAAAAGTGTGGAATACCGGAGCCGGGATCGATCCTATAACCTTCCGTTTGTGAAACGGAGTCGATACCACCGCAGCACAGTGACACACCCAAGAGGGTAACGTAAGTAGCGGCAGAAGAACGTGTGTGACGTCCGCCGCCGCCTCGAGCCAGATGCATTTATACTATATGAAATGTATATATTTTTTTTCTCCCAATAATTCGTATTTAATATAGTATTACTGTCGAAAAAAAAAAATAATTCAGTTTCTCTTTATACTATATAAAATGTACCAACTGTTTTTTTTTTCACAGTGTTACCAACTCGCACGATTAATTGTCAAAAATAATATATGTCAGTGCTACCAACTCACACGATTTATTACATTATACTATAATAAATACATATACGATTATTAAATTATACTATATTAAATACAAATACGATTATTAAATTATACTATATTAAATACAAACGCGTTTTTCGGTGTTACAGTAATATTATTTTAATTCGTTATCCTTTTATATCCTTTTCAGTTGCGAATAAATACGTTAAAACGGTCGTCAAGTATTAGGAGAACAGAATTTGGCAAGATCTCTGAACACAGCCATTGATATCATGAGCGCGCTATCATATCGCTTGACCTCAGGGTCAGGCGGCGCGCTCTTTATCAGCCCGCTGGTGCACGACTTTTCTTGGCAACAATTACGCTTCCTCTTCACTTCTGCTAGCCTAATACTGTATTTATTTTAAAACCTCTAAAATCGCTCACCTGAGCTAAACAAGGTATCATATGTTTAAATAAAATTAATTGAAGGATTGTTCTTAACCAGTCAACGTCTTTTTTTTCCCTGATTTAATCCTATAAAGAGTATTTATATTATAGTACCTACATATAGTAGATGATATTCATATAATAATTAATATTTATATTTTTGAAAACTCTATGAAAAAGGTTATGCTTTAATTAAAGTGTATTTTTTTTCTCGTTACACGGTATACAGTATTAATGTGAATTATAATAGTAATATTTTGTATTTTATATAGTATTAATTTGTTCTGACCGTTTAACAAATGAACCAGAGGTTTTTTTCTTGTTGTTGTATAGTTTTCATAACAGCTGATTTTTTTTTACAACAGCTGATGTATCTTCTGCTACCAGAGAACTCTTTGTATACGAGAAAATTTTCTAAGTCTAATTTTGCTGATGCAATATTTCATCATCTGTACTTTGAGTTTGGATCTTGACCACCACGCGGCCTAACACGTGTGCACGCGGTCGGACACATGTTCAATTGACGTCATTTACTGAGTATAAATACACCAAGATTTCAAGCACGCAGTATCTGCAGT
The DNA here is from genome assembly GCA_035578905.1 of Stictocephala bisonia. Lineage (NCBI taxonomy): Eukaryota > Metazoa > Arthropoda > Insecta > Hemiptera > Membracidae > Stictocephala > Stictocephala bisonia. The sequence goes on along the minus strand of JAQJVL010004260.1, from coordinate 32,788 downwards.
TGTTTCAAGTTCTAGAGACCAACGGCCCCAACGTCTTTTCCGGAACCTCTAGACTTGAACAACCTGATCATTGGCTGTAGCAGATATTGAATCTGGTGAGTAAATGATTTAGATTTCCCAATTTATTAGCATTATTAGTTATGAACAGTAACTATTTTATATTATTCTCTAACATCATTTTCAATTAATATTTTAACAAAATAATCATTATACTCTTTATGAAAACTAATAATTTAAAATTTATTTACAGATATTTCTTTAACTAAATTATTTAACAACACATTTTAATAATATCAATAATGCGTTAGTATTATAAAATGCTTGGAGAATACAAATTATTTAATTTATGTAAAAATTATATTTATGATTTTAAACAATATTTTAACATTAATTGCATGACATTATTTCTTAAACCTAATTACAGTTGTGTTTTATTTATTTTTATTTTCAACCATACAACTAATTTAACTAAATTACTTCATACTATATGTTCTAGTAACTGATTATAATTTATTTATTTCTTAAATCATCTACCACATTATTCAATTTTATTATTATTCAAATACGCGTTTATGAAATATTAGTTTGTGGAATTATATTGTATATTTGGTAATGTATGAACTAAAAGATATTGTACACTAACCTTTTTAAATCATTGTCGAACAGACTAGTTATTAACGGTAACCATTTTATTTATTCAACATCAATATTTTAGTAAAATAATAACTATCCAGAGCTTAAATTCATATTATAATTATATTAACGTTACTGTGACTCTTAATACTCTATTTCACAACTTATTGTTTGAAAAAAAAAAATAAGAACCATACGGAATGTTTTTAATAAAGTCATATTGTAATAAAATGTTTTTTTCTTTTTTTTCAGGCTGTCCATCTGCTTATAGCGTGCAGTACATCTGTTCTATCACATAGATTAGCTACTCAACAAGAAACTCATCTGTTTCATCGCATAGACTTACCACTCAACAAGAAACCTGCCACTTCGTAGAGCATCCATTGTCATTACTAACGGTAAATATTTTATATATTTAACTATCCTTTTTATGAAAATCAGTATGATCAACCAATTTTCAGTTGCGTTTTTCACTAAATATTTCTTTATGTGCTTTCAACCAAATTGATTATTTTGCTTGAGTTCAAATAAATGTCAGTTTAGAGCTTAAATTCATATTATAATTATATTAACGTTACTGTGACCCTTAATACTCTATTTCACAACTTATTGTTTGAAAAAAAAAATAAGAACCATACGGAATGTTTTTTAATAAAGTCATATTGTAATAAAATGGTTTTTTTCTTTTTTTTCAGGCTGTCCATCTGCTTATAGCCTGCAGTACATCTGTTCTATCGCATAGATTAACCACTCAACAAGAAACTCATCTGTTCCATCGCATAGACTTACCACTCAACAAGAAACCTGTCACTTCGTAGAGCGTCCATTGTCAAGCAAATACATTACTAGTACGTAGATTATTTTTTATTACTTTAAAAATGTCTCAAAATACAGAATTATGTTACTTAGGTTATATGAAAATAACGGATAATGCTTACCCACCTGAGTTAGGTTCTCCTAAAGCAGCAGGATATGATTTGAGTAGTGCTTATGAGTATAGTATTCCTCCTCATGGAAAAGAATTAATTAAAACAGATTTAAGTATTCAATTGCCAGAAGGAACATATGGACGAATTGCTCCAAGATCTGGTTTAGCGTGGAAAAAATTTATTGATGTCGGGGCAGGAGTCATAGATCCAGATTATACCGGAAATTTGTGCATAGTTCTCTACAACCATTCAAATGATGAATTTAAAATAAATAGGGGCGACAAGATAGCTCAATTGATCTGTGAAAAGTTTATGAGACCTAATATAGTGGAGGTAAAAAATGAAATGAAAACCAAACGGGGACATGATGGGTTTGGTTCAACGGGTGTTCAAAGGCTTAAGTTAGAGTAAAACTTTATTTTAGTCATATAAATAGTTTCTTAGCAAAATATTATTCATTTTTTTAATACGATTTTTTATTTTTTAATTAGAACTAAAAGATGGAGAGCTCACAATGGGAAAATGCTGCACACTCTTTTGTTGACGAGTCATGTTTAACACCACCTACGACTGAATATGTAATTGGAACCCTACCACCTTCACCTCCGAAACCAAAAGGAACTCGTGTGGGTAAAAAGACTCAACTAAAGCCTGCACTAAAATCAAATCCAAAACCAGGTACGTCAAAAGGTTGCAAAGAATTTACATTAAAAACCGTTGTTGAACTCCTCCTTCTCAAAGGGCTATGTTCTATAGCCCTATGGGAAAACTCGCTATCAGCAATCAGGAATCAAATTTCGAATTTAGTGAACCAAGAGGTGTTACAACTATATCTAAATTTAAAAACTGTTTGCACTGCCATATCTATTGGAATATTGCAAAATAGTGACCTTTCTCAAGAAAAAATAGAAAGAATTAATGAGCAGGACCATCAATACGAGGAGTTGATGGTATATGTTGGAGAAATATTACCAACTGTTAGCAATCCTGCATTTTACTCCCAGGAGAGTGTAAAATTGGTTTTAGACCTAATAACAGCTTTTATTGACAAAGAATCAGAGGTTGAAAATAAAAGTGAAACTGGTGATGAGCAAAATCTAGATCCTGAAAATGCTTTACTACAGTTGTTCGGCAGTGTTCAGAAAAAGAGGAAAACTAAAGATTTGCTTATCAACCAAACGTTTGCCCTCAGAACCGAGGATATGATTAAGAAACTAACTACGCCCGGAGAGACAGGAGAGTTTATGGTTAAAATTGAGATAACAGATTGTAACGACTTGAAAGGTGTGAGCAAAGATGTCCAGTGGACAAAAGTCTGGAAAAAGATTATATTTTTAACTGACGAATCTAGTTCTACGTATAAAAAAATTAATGATATAATTTTGCAAGAGGCAGCAAAAATAGCAAAAACTAAAGAGGTTCATACTCTTGAGTATGAAACCATGGAAGAAAAACCTACAACTGTTCGTAAGCGAACAAAATATTCTAGGCAGTAAGAAAAACGGGGAATAGTAATTATTTAGATATATTATACTTATTGGTTAGGAGTCTAGTAGTTATTTTATTTATTTTTTATTTTTTTTTTTTTATTTACAGATGGAAAAGCATTTACCTTTTAAGAAACGATTCAGCCGTATTTCTCCCGAACCAATGGATATTGATCCAGGCCCCTCAAATATAACTCAACCAGGTATATCAGGCTTAAATTGTAATATCAATAACGAGAATGGTGATGACAGTGACTCCGATGATGATGATGATGATGATGATGTGCGATTTAAACGTTTCAGAATGAACATTACCGCTAATGCATGTGATCAGTTTATTGAACTTGAATCTGCTTTTGGAGGGAGAGTAAAATCATTTTTCTTAAGAAATAATTCAACCCAAGAGAAAGATCTTTGTTTTTTGCTTTCTCTACACAAAGATGCAATGATAAGAATCATAAGTCAGCAACTGAACGTGTATGGATCTTTAAAATTTAATCTAGTGGTTGAATGTGATTATGAGAAACCTATGACTAGTGAACGTCAAGATCGGTCTTTTAAAACAAAAAACTATCCTGTGTTTAATGATACAAATATCAGCAGTTTATTACATAATCTGTTTAGTAAAATATGTAAAGAAGAAGTTGATATGCAGGCTCGAGGAAGTGGTTGGACTTTATCTAAAGTTGATGGAATCTTGTTGCGGATGAGTCGGTATAGACCTTTGAAAGGTAATACTTTCATACCTCTGCCACACTCTATAGAGTTAAAAAAAGCTGTAATCAATCCTATAAATGTAGACAGTTATTGTTTTAAGTGGGCGGTATTATGCCATTTTGTAAAAGGTGTAAGAAGATGTAATGTTGACAATAGATATTACAAACTATGTAATTTGTTGAATTTTAACGGAGTGGAATTTCCAACACCTTTGAAACATGTTACGAAATTTGAAAAAAATAATCCGCAAATCTCAATTAATGTTTATGGGTTGGATGAATTGAATGAGGTTTATCCTTTAAGAGTATGTGACAATGAAAAGAAAACACACATAGATTTACTATTAATTTCTAACGAGAAAGGTAATACTCACTATTGTTACATTTCAAACTTTTCAAGATTATTATCATCTCAAATTAACAGTCGTAAAAACAAAAAGATCTTTTGCAAGAGGTGTTTAACTTGTTTTGATTGTTCTAAAACAAATGTGAAACTAAATGAACACAAAAAGACGTGTACAGAAAACAAGCCTGTTAGGGTTTTGATGCCAACAAGTGTGAATGCTTTTCCTCCTGTTTTGAAATTTACTAATCATCAAAATATGTTTAAGTTACCCATTGTAATATATGCAGATTTCGAGTGTATTTTAAAACCTGTAAATAATCAATTGACGAGATATACATATGTGAACAATGTCCACGAACCTATGAGTTGGTGTGTTTATATAGTCTGTGATGAATCTGTTCCACAATTCATTAGAGATTCAATTCCAACTGAAGTGTTCATATATAGAGGTCCCAATGCGGCAGAGACATTTATGTCACATATTGTTGATACAGTAAATAAAATTGGTGATTTAGTCAAAACAAATATTCCGATGTTACCACTAACAGTGGAGGAAAACAGACGTGTAAATACAGCAACTCATTGCGAACTATGCAGTAAAGAATTCACATCAATTTATCGGCCTCAAAGAGACCATTGTCATTTGACAGGTAAATTTAGATCAATATTATGTTCAAGATGTAACTTAAAAAGACAGTATCAAAGAAACATCCCAATTTTCATCCATGGTAGTGCTAACTATGATACACATTTTATTGTAAAACAACTAGGTATTGACAATAGACGTGTCAGTGTTATTCCAAACACAAGTGAAAAGTACATTACTTTTTCTAAAAACACATCGAGCGGATTGAACATTCGATTTATTGATACATACAAAATAATGAATTGCAGTTTAGCTACTTTAGTTAAAAATCTACCAAACGATAAGTTTATTCATATAAAGAAAATGTTTAATGATAATGATATGCCTCTGGTTACTCGTAAAGGTGTGTACCCATATGAGTACACATCTTCATGGGATGTATTGAACGAAAAAAGACTTCCACCTCGAAAAAGCTTTCACAATAGTTTGGATAATACTGATATATCTGATGAGGATTATAAACATGCTACTATGGTCTGGAATCATTTTAAAATAAAAAATTTAGGTGAATACAGTGATCTGTATCTTAAACTAGACGTTCTACTTCTTGCTGATGTGTTTGAAAACTTTAGACAATTGTGTTTTAATTCTTATCATTTAGATTGTGCTCATTATCTCACTCTCCCCAGTTTTACTTTTGACGCAATGTTAAAATTTACAAATGTTCAATTAGATTTGCTAACAGATTATGATCAGTATTTATTCATAGAAAAGGGGATTAGAGGTGGTATTACATCTTGCATCAAGCGGCATTCAACTGCTAACAATCCGCTTGTTGAAAATTATAATTCTAATTTGCCAACCTCATATCTAACTTATGTAGATTGTAACAATTTGTATGGCTGGGCAATGAGTAACCCTATGCCTATAAATAATTTTTCCTGGTATAAGGGTGATGTGAATAATTTTCCAATAATGAGTATTCCTAATAATTCTGATATTGGATATTTCTTAGAAGTTGATATAGAATATCCACATAGCCTTCATGATGAACATAATGATCTTCCATTTTTTCCTTGTAGTAAATGTCCACCCAATTCTAAACATAAAAAGCTTCTCATTACATTAGAAAATAAAGTAAATTACGTATGTCATTATGTAAACCTTAAACAAGGTATTGAACATGGACTAGTATTAAAGAAAATACACAAGATTCTACAGTTCAATCAGTCGCCTTGGCTGAAACCCTATATTGATTTCAATACTGAAAAAAAGGCAGAAAGCAAATAATTCATTTGAAAAAGATTTCTATAAACTTTTAAACAATAGCATGTTCGGGAAAACAATAGAGAATATTAGAAAAAGAATAAATCTCGAATTAGTAACGTCTGAAAAGAGATTGCAAAAATTAATTAACAAACCCTCCTTTGTTGACAGACAAATTTATGGCGAGTCGATTTGTTCTGTAGAATCTTCTAAAGAAACAATATACTTTGATAAGCCAATTTATGTTGGATTTTCTGTATTAGAGATTAGCAAAACCAAAATGTATGACTTTCACTATAACATTATGAAAAAAAAGTATGGTTCTAATATTAAGATTTTATATATTGATACCGATTGTTTCTTTTATGAAATACTGACTGATGATTTTTACAGCGATATTAAAGATAATCCCGAATTTATGAGCCATTTTGACACTTCTGATTATCCTCCTAATCATAAGTGTTATAGTTCAATTAATAAAAAAGTGCTAGGAAAATTTAAAGACGAATGTAAAGGAATTGTATTGTTAGAGTTTTTTTGGTCTTAGACCTAAACTATACTGTTTTAAAACACCAATTCCACTGGATGATGACTGTAGTAACAAAATACAACCTAATGTTCAAAGGAAAGCTAAAGGAGTGTCAAAAGGTGTCATAAATACTAATATTACTTTAGATGATTATAAAAACTGTCTTTTAAATAATCTGACAATTAGGAAAGAAATGAAAACCTTTCGTTCTAAAGGACATGTTATCAGTACTTTAACTGTAAACAAAATAGCGCTTAGCTGTAATGATGACAAGAGACATATTTGTGATGATAAAATAAATACTATAGCTTATGGACATTATTCACTCTTAGACAATATGGAAGATTTGTAAACTGTATATATATTGATATTCATTGTAAAATAAGTTGTTGATGTATCTATTTTTTACTAATTAAAATAATTATATTTTATATTTCAATGTCTTCTTCTTTTTTCACAAAATAACCTTTTACAATACCGTGGGAGATTAAAAAAAAAATTCATAGTACATTTAAATTAATATTCGTTTATTTTATATAATTTTCTTTACAATACCAGAGAGGGGTGTATATTGGATCAAAGCATCATGAATGATCAGACAATACGCCGTTGTATCCTTTGGTATATCGGCAGTTGTTTGAATCTCGATGCGAACATCCAATGATCCAGTCTTTAAAGTCTCAACTTGTTTTGAACAATCAATTACTATTAAAGGTGTCTTCTCTTGAAAAGTCATTATATCCAAACAAGGTTGATCATCACCACCTATGTAATATGATGATTGAAATCTTGAATACATATCATATAAAATTGATTTATTTCCATTTAAATTATCATACGGATAGTACTTGCTGTTCAAGTACAGTTTTATATTATCCAAATTACAAAAATCAAAATGCGAAGCATTCTTATTTGCTTTGTCTTTACGATCAGTTTGAAAACCAATTATTACATATCTTGGCTTCTCCATCATGGATGATGTTTTGACTGTCCAAGTTAAAAACTTTGTAATTGGTAATGATGGGTACTCATGTAACTGCCATCTTCTGAATGGTATAGATATGGGTTGATCTCTTTCAGTCAAACGTAGAAGAGATAATTTCACTTCATCATCAACTCGAACATACGGCATTTTCCAAACAACTTTATTAAGTTGAATTTGAAAGTCAAATATAGATACAGTTGGTTGAAGCACAACATTTTTATCATTAGATGAACGTAACAGGACTAGTTCTTGTTTTACATTCAGTAAAATATGATTATAATCCTCGGCAAAACCGAGTAGTAATTTAAGTGGAACACAAAAGGAAAATGATGTTCTATCAACCATCACACCCATGGTTTCGTTTTGCCAACATGCGTTCTGCATCCAGTACTTGTCTCCTGGTCTAGAGGTAAGTAAATTCTTTATTGTTGTAGAAATACCTACGTTTTTTACTCTATCAATTTCAGTTCCACACAGTTCGTATCTGATTTCATCGAACAGAAATGCCATAGCATTACTAACTAATTGAGTTGTGGTGTCATCAGTTGGAGGTGTACCTGTCTTGACTAGTTTACCTTCCAAAAGTAGATAGCTTTTACTAGGTAATGTGTAAACATCTTGCTGATGAACAGGTATCCGTATCTCATCACTTGTTTTGTAAGAATTTGATGTATACGGATTATGAGAATGCCATTCAATATCAATGATAGAACTATCGAAGCTAGGATTTGTTCCTATATCTAAAATATTATTCATCCTTACTCTTGAAAGCGGACACTTTTGTACGTAGGTATATTTTGTTCCGTAATGTTAACTGCTTAACGACTTGTTCACGACTGACACTAGATTCTCTTTTTGCGGTCAATGTTTTATTTTTCTCTTTATTCGATACAGTAGCGGCGGGAAATACTAAACCCATTATTTTCTTCTCGGCCTAATATCTACTCTTATAATGATATATTCTTCTCTAAAATTAATTAAATTACCAAATTGATCTTCTAAATTAATATAAAATTCGTTCAAACTCAATTGCTTGTTTATTGGTAGATATTTAACTGTATTCGGGATTTCTACAATTTTAAATCCCGGCGCTACAGTTGGATAGAATTCATGTAGTACGTGACCTTCAATCCCGTCTCTATAAGACCCTCGGACTAAATTACATGTGATTCGTATGATGTCTACTTTATTAATGAATACTTGATTAGGTGACTTGTGCACTTTATTCGCTTCTAATGTCACACCCTTTTCAAATCCTAATAAGGACGCAATTGTGTTCTCTTTGGTGAAATCGATCTCTAGTGAAACAACTTAAGTGACTTTTTAGTGTATTGTTGTTAGCCTCGAGTTTAAAATGCGTTGTAGGAGACTTTACCTTTAATTCCTCAATCACAAAATTATTTATATCATCTATTTCATAAGCACCGGTAGCTATACTTATTTCTATATCTTTACCGATGTACAGTTTATTATTTACATTCTCTTCAATATTAGGAATTGAATTGTAAGTCATGAGGTCCATAAAACCCATCTCCCATTCGTCTGACGATGAAAGATCCATAGCTGGAAAAAGTGTGCACTTGAGGCTTGAACTTCTACCTGTAATACAAATCATCTCCGTCTTGCGAGAAAGTCTAAACACAAATGACCACAATTTACAGTATTAAATTCTTGTTTAGGAAAGTAATTATATCTAATCAACCACTCGATATGGTCCGCTGTTAAAATACCTCTGAAGTTCTAACGGTGGTCTCAGATTACCGAAACTATCAAAATATTCAATGTCAAAATCACGCTTATAGTAACATACCCAATGCGTACCCCATCCTGTAATACTGTCTAGATTTACAACACCAGATTCCTTTTCGTTAATACTTGATGGAAGTAAATCTCTCATAAATACACCTCTGAAATATGGTAGTTTCAATAGTTTCGCATATTTGATTATATCTTTATTTGTTAGCGGAACATTTGGTATAGTGTCTATGAGTGGTGATGAGTATATTAGTTTTTTTTAACTGATCCAGATCCTCTGTACGGTTTTAAGTACAAACCTTTACCCTTCTTTTTGTTTATTGACTGTCTTTTTTTTATTCTTCTATTGTTAGATTGTTTCCTTCGAGGTTTTTTACTCTTACGTCGACGTTTTCTGTTATCACAGCCGCTACCTAATTTACTTTTAGCTTTCATTACGTTTGTAACTAACCAAGCAGCAGCCTTTTCACCTAAACTAGAATCTGATGACCTCACTCTTTCCCAAGCTCGTTCGGCCAATATTCTATCGGCTGTTGATCTTCGCTCACTGTCCTTATACTTATCGTATGCAATGTCGTGATCTTTACAAGCTGAATCTAATTTATTAATTCCTCTATCACCTCTGGCTAATCTCTGTTTTACGTTAGTACCAGGACCACACCACTGATAACCTGGTAAATGTAGTTCTGTGGGTAATATATCTATAGCTCTATTAATGACACTACCAGCCACACTCCCTAATGTACTTATCAGTCCTGCGCCACGATAAGAACTAACACGTCTGTTCATCGTGTACGTCAGTTTTATAGTGTCAGTATAATCATGAGCGTCGATAAGTTTGGACGTCAAAATGTTAGTAGTAGCAGTAACAAAGGTCTTAGAGGACCTAAAGGAATCGGGTTCGAATTAACTAAGGAAGGTGATTATGACATTCGTCGCAAAAGGTTGCGTAATGTAATGGAACCCGAAGATGATGGAGACGCTGTAAATTTAAAACGACATAAATCGTCATTTAATAAATGTTTAAAATTAAATGATGATAAAAAGTACGATGCTAAAGGATCAACAGTTTGTCATGTAGGTGATCCGACTAATCCGACCGATGCTGTGAACTATAAGTTTATCAAAGACCGCTGTGTGACATTTGATAATACAGAAATTAATGCAAGAAATCATACAATTAGCAATGTGTCAGATCCGAAAAAATATCGAGACGCTGCAAATAAATTGTATGTAGACACAATGTGTCCACCCATGACTGAAACTTATTGGAATTTCAAAAACAAGCGATTGGTGAATGTCAGTGATCCAATAAACATGAACGATGTTATCAATTTAAAGTACTTCTTCAGTAAAACACTCAAGTCCGATTCGACTTCTTGGGACTTTGTGAATAAAAGACTAACTAATGTGGCCGACCCTATTCATATGCAAGATGGTGTTACGCTAAACTATTTGGTTAGATCAATTAGTAATATTTTATATGAACTATACAGATTATTGGCTCCAAGTGGTGACCCAATCAGAACATTAAAGAAAGAAGACTGGATAGACATGAATATTGTCAACCCATTTTTCATAGATCCAAAAACAAAAATTGCTAGAAATAACTAAATTGTAAGTAGTTGGTGAAAATAAAATTATACAGTAAAAATGGAATATTATTTTATTTATTACCTCAATCTACAATACTTTTACCAGTTAAATTAATACATTTCTCATCTAATTCCTTTAATTCTTCAATTATAGAGTTTATTTCATTCTGATGTCCAGTGTGACCAATATCTTCCGAAGCATTCAAAATCCTCAGGCGGTCGACCAGTTCGTTGGGATCATCATAATATATGAAGTTTGGTTTGGCATCAGTCAAGACAATGCCACTTCCACTCACGGTCTGTTGCACCAAATCTGAATATGTGCTCATTTCATTTGTTAATTCATTTTCTCGTGTAGCAATTAAAGATATGATGTTTTTATACTTATTCCCCCTGTTAGACTTCACTTTCCCTCTAGGTGAATAATTTATCTTGTGAGCATTGGTATCTCTGAGAATCATAGCGTAACTATCGAGATCTTCTTCACTGTACACATAAGGATTAGGTATATTCATAAATAAAAGTTCGTATAAACCACGTGTACCCTCATATCTTTTACCATTTATTATAAAATCATCTATATCGATTTCTAATGGCTTATCACCAATCATCCATTGATCGCCTTCGACTCTTATACCATAATTATGATCTACTTCTTTACCACCTTTAAGTAATTTTAAAAAGTACTCTTTCGCTAGTCTTCCCTTAAACTCACGTAGTACGTATTCCCTAGCTAAATTTTTTCCTTGAGGTGTTTTCAACAGGTCTTTACCCGATACCACAGCCGGTGAAACGTACGTTTCTTCAACCATCATATCTTCTTCCTCATGCTGTTGTGGACTTGAATCCGGTTCCATAATGTCATCATCATCATTATCAGCATTTTCACCATCTTGTTGATCCATGTTGAAACCGGGTATAGCGAAGCGTTTTGAAGTCGGAAGCGTATCTTCTGTATTTTCCTCATGCAGACGTTGTTTTCTTTTCACTCCTTGTGGAGGTGCACGTATGTAACGTTTTACAGGCGTTTCAAAATCCTCTAACTGACCTTTTCTTTTAAGTTTATTGATTTCTTGTTCTGTTATTTCTTCTTCTTTAACTTGTTGTTGCTGTTGTAACTTTTCTCCTTCTTCTGCAATTTTTTTAAGTGGCTCAGCAATGGGTTTTAACTGTTTTTCCCACATCTCTTCACTATCCAACATTTCCCTCTTCATAGATCTATGTTTTTGCTTAATATTTTTTCTTATTTGAGTAATTTCCTTTATAACCTCCTCTTTACTTTTATTGGCTAAAACCTCGTCAATAGAAAGTGTGGAAGAGGACGATGACATTATGTGTGTCTAACTCGGATGATGAGTACAATATAAATGGTTGAAAGAAAAAATATGGAACGTTAAATAACCCCCACTACCACACTTATAATCTTACAAAGATATCAAATCCTCTACGATACCGACCTTTGTTTATATCACTATCCTTGTCTATTACAACAAACCCATTTTTTGACATATCCCAAATCTTTGAACACATATGCTTGAACTGACTGAAACTCATATCAGGACTGACATGGTCTTGATATATGTGATTCAAATTGCGATCATCTTGTTTAAATATAACTAAAAGATTCGCATTGTCTCTAACCAACTGTTTGGGTATAAAACTGTAAGTTTGACACACGTAAAAAGTGTCAATATTGTTATGACGTCCCATCGAAAAATAGTTTTTAATATTATTCTGTTTGCCACAAGCGATATCATCAAATATCATTACAGAATTTGCCTCAATCTCACTTGGATGAGGTACTTCATCGTTGTCTGAATAAGGATGATATCCTATTCCGTCTAAATTTGACAGTACACACTCGAGGAATGTATACTTCTTTTGATACAGTGATTTTGAAAAAATGTATACATTGTTAAAAAACAAACCTTTAGGTGAGAATAATAAGTTTAAAAGTAAATTGGTTTTCCCACAATTTGATGGACCTACTATTAAACATCTGATTGTGTTTGGTAATAAATGTCCGTGTCTTTTCATACTCTTCTCTTTCTTCTTATCAACTAACATGTCTAAATTGACGATTGGCAGTGTTACAGACTGTTTAAGAAACTTCATTACTATCGTAAATCCTTTTTATCAATCCAGGAGTCATGTGATTTATCAAAACCCAACCAACGCACTAACAATCTATCGCCTTTTCTCTTTATAACTTTTTCAATCAAGTAAGTATCACCAAAACGCGTTTTACTTAACTCTTCTTGATAAAACCCACCTTTTATTACATCACCTTTGTCGTCTCTTAGTATGTACGTAACTGGTGTAGTCGGTTGTATTTTCCATACTGTGTAAATCTCATTACTCCATCTAGGCCAATAACCTTTATTAAATTGTTTAGTTAATCTACTTATTCTAACTCGATCACCAGTATCAAATTTTTTGGAATGACTATGATATTTCTTTCTATTTTTAACTATTTTTAATAATATTTCTTGTTCATTTCCAATATTAACCTGAACAGGCTTAACACCAATAGTTCGATGAATGGTATTATTATAGGTTTTCAATAATTTTGGTAGTAAATCCAACCACTTGTAATTACCCTGCTGACTAAAGTGTCTCCACATGTTACTTTTTAAAGTTCGATTGAATCTTTCAACAATTGAAGCTTTTTTATCAGAAAAAGTAAAATAATGATTGATATTATATTTGTTTAACAATAACTTAACCTTAGAATTAAACCATTCTGTACCTTGATCCGTATGAAAATGTTTCATAGGATGTTTTTTCAATATAGGTTCAAGTGCGAATACAATATCATTAGCACTTTTCGACTTTATTGGTACTGCAAAAGCAAATTTACTAAAACAATTAATTACAGTCATAATATATTTAAAACCTTTGTTAGATTTTGAAAAAGGAATCATTTCGACTAAATCTGCTTGATATAAGTCGTTGATTCCTTTAAGTTCTACATAACGTGTAGGATAGTAACGTCTTGCCTGTCTATGTAATTCTTTTGCAATACCTGCTCTTACATTGTTCATTGTTACCAGGTGAATAGGTGGTAGCAAAATGAAACAAATGTTTAAGATACAAACATATATATATATATATTTACATTTTAATGAGTTCACAAAAAGGTGATGCTTTTAAATGTTCTTCTTTCGGATTATCCTCCGGACTCCAATCTTCTAGAACGACACCGCATTCAATACAACTGACAGCGTCTCCAGCACCAGTATAGTAGAAGCCTGCATCTACCATATCTTGAATGTTAGGATACATCTTTGGCCATCTGAAGAATGTTTCCAGCATATTGTCCTCGGTGTTCTTAACAGATTTTTTATATTTACTATAGTTACAAAAGTCTCCCGACATATTTTTAGACATTGAACAGTCAGGATTTTCTAGCTTATGTAAAAAATTCACATGTCTTATGGTTAACTTAACATCATCGGATTGCCAACCACAACCACAACATACAATTTTATCAAAAAGTTTAGTACAGTAAAATCCAGATTTGATCAAGTCTTTCTTTGTACAATTAAAAATAGAACAACGTACCTCGTCTTCACTATTAATATCACCACCACTACTACTACTACTATTAGCACAACAACAAGTAGGACTCATGCCAACTGTTCAACTCAATGGTCAAGACCGTAATGATCAGTTTAATTTAGACTGTGGCTGTGGTGGGGGTGTACAAAAATAACAATTCTTCCTTTTCGGGTTAGGTCCATCAAATGTATCTTGAAAAGGTTTAAGCCCAAAATGGAAATGATCCGTACATCTTAAATTGCTCAATATATCTGGATCATTTCTCAAACTGACGGGAAGTCTATCATATATCAATTCTAAATCTTCGGTATGATTAATTATAAAACTTTTCGGTAAATATTTTATCAATTCAGGTTGTAAATTTTTATATCCTCTACGATAGCATTCTCCAATAGCGAGATTTACAGTTTTTAGCCTATCCTCAACTAATTTCTCAAGTTTAATCCATTGAAGTAGTAAATGAACATTAATATATGCACAGTTTAAAGGATCATGATTGAAGGTACATTTTTTCATAGCACTAGTCTGAGTTTGATTTCTAATAACACTTAAACTAGGACATCCTAAATCTTCTAAATTAATTACATTAACTTTAAACTCTGACAAAAGGTCAGTTACAAATTGTTTCTTCTCATATCCTTTAACATACACATTACCAGAAATATTACAACCTTTAAGTACATCTTTTAGTTGATTATATTCTCTAAACCCAGAACCCCAATAGAGTCCATGGAAGTACTTCTCCAACCACACAACTTGCTTTTGAACATTTTCTGGTAACTTGTTAAAGTGACAAGGTGGTTGAAACAGTTGTAGTTCATAGACTTGCTCATCGGTGGATATGACAGCCAACTCCTTTACAATAAACTTGTTGTCTTGGTTTTTAAATCCTTGAAAGTCCAAAATGAACTCCATATCTGTACGAAAACAGATTAAAATTAGAATATTGATAATTTAATCTTTTTTTAAAAATCGGTCAAGATCTAATTGAATAAATTGTGTACCTAATGTGTAAGTATAAAAGTTTTACTATATTTATAATCCATATTTACCTTTATAATGCTGAGTCACTATTGATAACCTTGAGGATGAGGTTAATACTAATCATAATGATTCACTGCTCCTTCTATTTATAGTCGTCATTAGTGACGTAAATCGATGATTCATCAGTTCAAAGGTTGTAATGATGTAATCTAGGTAAAGGTTACTTTTTAACATGGATGAAAAAATAAACTAAGTCGCAAATTATAATCTAATTATTATTTATTATAATTTTTATGATTAGATGTTGACTTATATACACTGCAAGCTGATTTTTCAGTTTTCATATTAAGAAGTTTCAATTTTTCATTAGCACGAAACATATCAATAAGCCGTCTAGTATCAGGTCTTCGATCCTCTTCGGGTAAATTATAAACTTTTACAGTATCAGAAAATTGAACTTTCTTCATTGTTTCAAAAGTTGCAGTCTGTATCCCCAGGTTAACGAATAATTTTTCACTATAGTAGTATTTCATAAAAGTATCCTTCCATGAAATAAATGGTAGAAATGCTTCTTTATTAACACTTTCCTTCTTACAATATAAATACCAAAAGTATTCACACTCAATACAACTGACAGTCTCCAAAGGAAGATCGAATAACAACTCTAATTTAAGATTGAATGGAAGCTTCATCTTTAGCCTTACTGTTGAATCTAGAATTAAACTCGTTATTTATCACTGGCAAGCACCTTATCAATTGCAACCATTGGTCCGAATCCAATTTTATTACTTCACGTTCACTTTGTATCATAACATATGTCTTATCAGAATTGTTTCTGACTAAAGCACGTAATTTATTTCCTATTATTATAAATAAAGTTTCATATTGAAGATTTCCATCATCATCATGTGAATAGATCTTGTGAGTTTCCATGTTGTCGTGACGGTGTCTAAGATAAGACTGAGTTCACTTTTATACTGAATTATTGTCTGTTACAATTAAGTAGAATATTGATACTTAAATCGTTTCCAAAATTCTTCATCAATTGCGTTAAATCCTTTTTTGAATTCTGTCCAATCATCATAATTAAAATGAATAAAACTATCAGGTTTATTATCACTATTCTTTTTTACAATAAAAATATTTGTATTTGTTTGCCAATTACTGAGTATTACTTTTAAATTATTAGTTAATATCAAAGTCTTACTATAAGCATACTCCATACCTGCTGAACACCTTAACGGTCGAAGTCAATTAATGAACTGATCCGTTATACACAACCCAATTACTATTTATAGTTTAAAAATCGTTTCAAAAATTCATCATCAATTAAGTCAGAAATATCAGGATAAACATGTCTCAATTCATTTAACATAGAATTCCACATTTCTTTCCGTGTAAAATCACGGTAGTATACATAGTATGCATCTTTCCATGTTTTTTTAGAAGGATGCCACTTCACATTATTCTTTTTACAATATAAATACCAAAAATAATCATCTTCAATGAAACGCACTTTGTAAAATGGTAAATTTACTAAAATATTATATTTTAATTCTAATGGTAATGTTCGTATATGATCTTCTAAGTACGTATTCCGCTTTTTTCCGACAAACCGAGATCTTCTCTTCTTCATCACCATTTGTACACAAACAACTCACGAATACTGATTCAGCCCTGAAATCTTGATGTATTTATACCAGTAAAATGACATCAAATAACACGTGTCTGACAACTGTAACATATCTTTAAGTATCCCCCGCCAAACGTCTTGACCAATATTCTACTAATTCAGACGTTCTGTTTCTTGTTCTTGGCAATGTTGTTGATGATACGTTTGGATCTTGCACATGTTCACCTCCATGTCCGACATGAGTTTGATTCCTATACCATGTAGTGTCACCCGTTGTCCACGTACTAGAAGAAATAAATTTGCTTTGTTCAGGTTTTCTTCCTTCTCTAAATATTCTCTCGTAATATGTTTGATAAGCTGTTATTGTTGGATCGGTTATCGGACGTCGGCTGTTGTTTTGATCTTGATTTGATTGACCCTGAGCAGGAGCACGGTGTGCCATGGTTGAAGTATGACGAACGACTAACAACTCGGTCTGAGCAAAGCTAGAACAACAAATCATATACGTATTTACTATAGTATAATGCAACGCCTGACACTAGGGTCAAGCGATGTCCTTGCTCAGAATCTTTGAACTTGTGATTCTTCAATTCCTTTAAGCTCGGCCATTAGTCTGTTGTAGAGTTCTTCCCCACACTCTTTAGGACCGATGCTTTCAAACAATTTAATAAATGAGTATTCGTAATTTCTAACTTTGTTGCAAACGCTACAATCAGAACTACAAGCAGCTGTCTCTGTACGGTCTCTCTTAAATTTTATATTTTCTACGTCCTCGACCAGTTCAGCCATTCTTTGAAGTTTTTCTTCAGCTTCTGGACTCCAGCTAGGTTTTGCAAATCTCAGCTCAAACATGACCACCAGCAAGTTTGCACACATTGTATCTGTGGGTAATAGTGTCTGAACAATACCTTTATATAACCCTGTATTGAAAAAGTGGTAGGGGATAGTAATAGAATACTATATTAACGCGTTTGTATTTAATATAGTATAATTTAATAATCGTATATGTATTTATTATAGTATAATGTAATAAATCGTGTGAGTTGGTAGCACTGACATATATTTTTTTTGACAATTAATCGTGCGAGTTGGTAACACTGTGAAAAAAAAACAGTTGGTACATTTTATATAGTATAAAGAGAAACTGAATTTTTTTTCCGACAGTAATACTATATTAAATACGAATTATTGGGAGAAAAAAAAATATACATTTCATATAGTATAAATGCATCTGGCTCGAGGCGGCGGCGGACGTCACACACGTTCTTCTGCCGCTACTTACGTTACCCTCTCGGGTGTGTCACTGTGCTGCGGTGGTATCGACTCCGTTTCACAAACGGAAGGTTGTAGGATCGATCCCGGCTCCGGTCTTCGACACTTTTTGCCAGCAATTCAAATAAATACAATTAATTTTAATAAATACGGCGTTACGTCACACCAAAACAACACTGACCTAGGACAACGTCATCGCGGGGGGTCCACGTGCTTGTAGTAAACAATAGTATGTGTGTACTACTGACAGAAAAAAGAGCGCGAAAACGGCATGACGTCACACCAAAACAACACTGACCTACGACAACGTCGCGGGGGGTCCACGTGCTCGTAGTAAACTTGACCTTCAAGGTCACCACGTGGTGATTATCAATGAAAGGTCAACGACCTTGCTGATTATCAGTTGTAAACAATAGTAAAGTTGACCTCTGGGGTCAACACGTGGTGATAACACTGATAACAGAGGTCAAAAGGTCTCCCAGAACCCGCGTTTTACACTACTTACGGTAAATAAGTCAGTTGTAACTTTAACTCAAAATTAATCTACTTGACCTGCTGTGTCCTCGTTTTGCTTAGACATCAGTTTGGTAATCAGGTGGTGTCTTGGTGGGTTCATGATAGTTCATTGAGATACAAGCTGTTCGCGTGTCGACGATCATTAGCCAACACGTTGTACGACACGTTAGCTTGGAGGAGGTTGACCCACAGAGTTCGGAGCGTATAATTGAAAAGTGCGTGAGAGGGTTTAAGTGGGATTCTTTAAAACAAGCTACCTTTTTCTTTTTATTTTTTTATCTCTGTTAGACTTCTAGCACTGCCTATAGAAACAAGAAGACTGACCACTCATAAGGGTACCATTATGCTGGAATTCCTTTTTTGTGAAATTAGTTCTTGTTCTGTCTTTACAGGTGGCGACAGTAGTCTCCATCTCTCTATCACGCGCTGAAGTGACTATAGTACGCCAAACAGTCGTTCGAGCAATTATATATACTATTCAAGGAGACATAGCAGCACATGCGCTCCTCTGTAGTAAATCAATTTCCTTTGACAGTATGTTCTTTTCTGTAGTCAGTGCTTTTAGGCTCTAAAATAATCGTTGAGTATGGCTGGATAAATCGTGATTGTTCCTTCCTTCAGATTTTTATTTGTATTGTATCTCATGTTAGGTTGTTAGGTCTATGTCTTCCGTATACACGAAATTTCTTGATTACATTATGTGATGGGAATGTCTTAAATATTTACATATAACTAAGAGGAGCTGGTACAGAGAGTGGATCTTTGTAGTTCTGCATCACTACTTATATCAGTAGTTAGTTGTAACTGTCCGCGAGGTGGCTAAGGCTTCGTACTACGAATGGTGAGGTCCAAGGTTTGAATCTCCACTTCACGCCTGGCCCCAAGTTCACGCACATTCCTGCAGGCCCATGTGAACTTGGGAGTTTTTTTTAACAAAAAAGAAAAACTTCGTTTTTTTAAAGTACAGAAATATGATAAGTAGATTCATAAACATTATATGACCTAGGAGAGATCTAACGGTGGGAAGTCATCGTAAATTGTACTAATGTAATCTGGGATTATCGTTGTCTTCATGTTACGACTTGCAGTAAACGTGACTTGAACACTGATCGATTCATCGAGGAAGCGATATAATCTCGTAGTGGTTCTGATCAGTTGACTTAGAGTTGTTTGAAAAGCAAAAATACAAGTTGTTTTAGGTTGAATTACATTAAACATAATACAAACAAACTCTTCTTTAAAATAAGAATTTAAATAATACAAAACCGTATTTATTTGTGAAATGGTGTGACTGTATAATGATATTTCATAAATACCAGTATAAATTATTTATATCTCAAGGTACATTTCATTGTTGTTACAAATTTGTTTTCTCCATTTTAAATTATACGTTTCAAATATATGTTTCTTATTGGTTTTGTATCTATATAAATAAAAACTACTGTATGTATGTTTGTGTATCCCTTATGCATTATTGTATTGTAGTTCAACCGAATGTTACAAAACTTTGGTAAGTTAAGAATTCTCTCTCAAGGAAGATTTTAAACACAGTTTTATTCACATAGGAGTTTAAGACTCCATGCCGCTGACCTTTCATAATAATGAAATAGGGATTAATGATCAACTGTAAAGAAAAACAAATCTTTTGAATTATGCTAAATGCATTACTTATTTTAATTAAATATATATATTTAATAAAATCTAAACATTATTGTTTTTATTTTCACTATGCAGGAAAACACGGGTAAACGACTAGTTTATAGGTACTTTATAGACTTAATTTTCTGCTAGCTCTTTAACGTTTATAAAGAGTGACAGGGGGTGTTTTGGGTCCTTCTACGTAGTAACTAAATAAAGTTCTCGGGAAAGTTGATGTCGAAGTTTGCTCTTTGACACAAGCCAACCGGAATGGAGTGTCTCGACCAACTTTGGATGTTGTTGAAAAAGCAAAGTTCGTGTGAGTACCAACTTTAGTTGGCATATTCTGACGTGGTTACAATACAGTTGTTGGGCTTAGGTAAAATAGCATTTCTATTTAACTTGCCACACTATCGTTAAAGGTATACAAATGCAACACTATACAATGTAATATATTACAGTAGTACAGTACGACTAAGATAAAGTTTTATATAATAGAAATACCGATAAGTAATTACTCTTTATCAGTATTATATGTATGTATAAAAATTACAGTATGTTATACAACTATTCATATAACACTAAAATGTTGAACCTTTAAAATGTGGCATGAAATACATCAAGTTTTTGTATGTGCCATAGGAAATCAGTTTTTGAAATGCCTAGATTCTTCTGTGAGCAGAGCTATGTGTAGTATAAAATCTATATTTAGAAAATGCAACAATAGTTGTTACGACTAGAGTAGAAGAAATATTATAAAACATTGAGTTAAGAAACTTGCATTGGCATATAATTTTATAAACCTATTAGAATACCCTAAATCAAAAATAAATCAAGAAGATAAATTAGCAATATACTAAATTTATTGTGATAATAATATACGGCCCAGGTAAATAAAAGTTCAAACCGTGCCAATTCAAAGAGTGCAAATTAAATTTTTAATAAGAGAAATTATTTGAAAAACTAGCAATGGCTAAACATGCACTTGAAGAAGGACACATCTTTACAAAATGTTAAATATTAAAACAAGTTCGCAATAATCAATATTTGGATGCTTCTAAGGCATTTAACGCTACAAAATATAATAAATAAATCATTTTTAATGAATATCCACCTATTCAAAATGCTCCGTTAATAGAGAATGATTTAACCAAAACTATTATTTATATATGCGTATTTTAACTTGGTTACTTTGGAAATATATCATATTTTTAAAAATGTCTCTTACTATATTTGGTAACAAAATGATTAAACATTTCATTTTTGTTGATGTCTGAAGACTACCTTTTAAGGAGAAATGCCTCAGAAAAAAATAAATAAGATATTTAAATAGTGAGAATTTTAAAATTATTATAACTATAATTATATTGTTTTATATTTAATTTTACACATAAATATATCTTTAATTGTGATGTCATTTATATTTTCTCTTAGATAATGGCTTAGTTATCACATCATCATCATCGTCAAAGATGCTCTGCCCTCAGATACTTCCTGCTGCAGCATTCCACTAAAAAGTCCGTTTTGAGCAAGTCTTTTTGCTGTCTCATACTTTCCTCCGATCCTTATACTATCCACCATCTTATATCTTCTTCTTCTCTATCCTCTTTTCCCCCTAACCTTCTATAGCTGTTTCCAACAGGTTCTTTCCTCTCAACACATGTCCTGATGTGATATAGCACATACAATGTTGAAAAATATCACACAACAACATTTTATTACATACAGTTTATATTTATGTACGGCGATCGATTTATTTAAAAGATATTTACCATTTTTAGACAAAAGAGATTTAACAAGGATATCATTTTTCGTTTGTGAATCTCTTTGAAGTGAGGATAGGTAATTTGATCTGGAACGATCATCACCCGGGGAATACGGACGGACTAAGGAATAGTGTGGACGTGCAGAACACCCCATGTCGATCGATGTCCAACTCAACAGAGTCGTGAGATAAATGGTACTTTCATAGCTACCAGTGTTGCGTAATGCAGATCTTCCAGACACGCGGTAAAAGGAGGCTCTGTGGTAAGAGTTTAAGAAGATCTTGAGAACTCCATGACCGAATATAGAATAAATAAATTTTTTAAACAATATGGAAGATTTTGGCCCAGTTAAATCCAGAGGTCCTCACCTATATTTTGTTTCTGAGTAAAAGTTTTCATATATTCGTCCAATGTGGACTCTGTATCGCTGATCATACATATTGTGTTGATAAAAACACTTTCCTCCTAAGAAATGTATTACCAAATTTTTTCGAAATTGTGAGGGAAAATGAAAGTACTAAAAATTTAAACACACATGATAAATGAAAAAATTAAAAAGAAAAAACAGGAGTAGCTTGTTTTTATTTAATTGATGAACCACTTAGAGAGAAAAAATATCTGGTTTTATGGTACTAGGGTAAATACAGCAAGCACCCTCAATACTCGAGAGTAAGCTTATATAAGTACTGCTTACCGGTTGGGGGTAAATTCTTTTTTAATAATTTTTATTTAAGCATTATGACGTGTAGTATCTTGATTGACAATGTAGATTACTTTGAAACATTAATGGTATTTATTCAAATAACAGAAATCATTGAAATTTACCGTGATTGACAGTATACTCTAGATGTGAAAATAAAATAATAGGAAAACGGATATTTTAATATTTAAAAGAGATCCTAACATGAAAACATGTGTGCACTTACTCCTTATCAACAGAAAAAAAAACAATAAAATAATTGTGGCTATAGGAATTATTATTATTTTTTTAAAGAAATACTCTCGAATTTTTAAAATAGCTGATCTTACTGTAAAATTTATAAACTGACAATTGACGACAGTAATAGTTTTGTTCTATCATAAACAAAGCGTGCTGTATTAGTGGAAGAATATTAAATAGTAAATTTATCATGTGATTTTGAATTCAATATTTTAAAATCTTTAAATATATATACAAGAGAAATCCCTCAATCAATCATCACTAACTCTCCCACTTTCCGTAATCCGACAGCTGATATTTGATACTAATGTTTGTTGTAGGCTAACTAGGAAAACCAAAGTATTTCATCTTGATAAAATACTCTTAAGGGACAGAAACCGTTTATTTTGTATTTAACGTATTGATGCATTCAGACTTTACAATTACTTACACGTTTTCTAAACATCTTCCAGCTGTAAAACAAAAGCAAATATAATTAATGCGATTGAAATAGGTTAAGTAATATTAATGGAGGTTTATATGGATAGATAACTAGCAACGCAAGTACTGGGATTGAGGTACTGTTAATAAATTTAATATTTTGATTTTACCTAATACAGTTTAACTACCAATATTCATTGTCTAAAGCAGCGAGAGGCTGGGTTAGCACGCGAAGCGTGCAGGGGTGTCTCCTAGTGTAAGATATTTGCCTGACAAGGTACTGTAACTCTGTGCAAACTGGTCTGGGAATAATACGTTCCCTTTCCCCGCTCAATCCCAGGGGCAACACTACTAACAGTTTAACCCCAATAGCAAATCAATAACGTAATCCCTATCATAACGGACTTTCCCTCGGGTTCCCAAATGGGGAAGGGGGATTGCTATTGGGGTTCATCACTATGAGGTGAAAATTTGGGTGAGTTTTTAGTTATTATATTAAAAATATAATAATTAAATATAAATTAAATTAAAAAACAACACGTCCAAAAAACCTTAACGCGGTTACAACTTTAAACGTTTAAATGTAAAAATATCTTTAGAATGAAAGATTATTTTAGCATATTTGAGTACCACTGTACACAGTTTACTTTTTTCTGTCAATATAATATCTTTAATATAGGTTTTAGTTAAAATCCCTAATTTTAAGTCTAAGATCTCGATAGATTATTGAATATGAATCATGATCATTAAGACCTCTGAGCTGTAAATATTAAAAATCAACTGTGAACAGTTCAAATTGAATGGATTTGTTCATGACATATTTCGGTATTATAATATCATCTTCAGGTGAAATACAACATTACGTGTTCAAGATAATTATAAAATTGAAACATTGCAAAAAATATGAAAAACCAAAAGAGCAAATAGTGCAGTTCTGTTATGTTAAATAAATACAGGACGTGTCCATTGTAACAAATTATTGATAAGACTATTGATTACATAATTACTATAACTATTAAGCCTCAACCATTTTCCTTTTCTTATCATATTATTGTTTTAAATAGTATTATCAGTATCTTATTCAATAATTGATCCAATTATTGATTAATAACCAGCATAGCTTTTTATTTAAACACGCTTTACCAGACATGATTTTTTAATTCTTATTATCTTTTTATGGTTTTTTCTTGAGTATTTTCATTGTTTTCATTTCGTTTTCTACAGTGAAAACTAGTTTAAATTCTGGTACTTCATTTGTTAAAATTACGATGAAGTTTAAAAAAAAACGTAAATTAAAATTGTAAAACCTGTATGTCCTTTATTTAGATTAATTCAATATTACTGTATCATTTGATTTTAGTATTCCAAACAAGTAATTAAATAAGCTCCCTTTTGGTGTAGATTGATTTTAACCTCTGATAATCTAAAATCTCCACCCTCGTTTCTCGGTTCATCGATTCATTCTAATCTTAATGGCTTCCCCGTGTCTGTGTGGCGTTTATATTGAAATAAGGATTTATGTGTGGTTCACCTTTTATTGCTGAAGGTATTTATCGTCTTTACAATAAATAGTTCACGTAAATCTTGTTCAGCTGAACTTCGACACTGCCAAAGTGGTTCCCTAATGTGTTTAATCTGAAATACATTCCTTGTGCATGAGATATATTCCTTTTTTAATTTCAACAAACACAAATTCCAAATTGCTTCATAATAGAAAACACATCCATAATCCAAATCAATGTCAATCGATTTCTTGTTTCAAACTTAACCTTTCAAAATATCATTAGAATATTTAACTGGGAAAGTCAATATCAGATATTTAAGGTATTGAGCTAAGGGGATAATACAACAGGGTAGTATAAAAACAGACAATATTAGAGTATTAGTTTCAAAAGCTCTTCCTGTTGGAAATGTTATAATTTGGAAATAATTATACTTTAAAATTTAAATAATTAATTTTTTATTTAATGAGGTATATTCCTTTTTTATTTTCAACAAACACAAATTCCAAATTGCTTCATAATAGAAAACACATTCGTAATCCAAAGCAATGTCAATCGATTTTTTGTACTAATCGATTTACAAAATGTACTAAAATTTTTTGTACATTTTGTACTATTACTGCTTTATTTTATTTTTTTTTAATACACTTACAGCCCCATTTCAATTTTCTTCTTATTCCGAAAAAATGGCCTTTAAAATCGTCTACGCCGACTCTTTCAGTAGATGCCCTTTCAAGGGTTTCTTGAATGCTAAATGAATTAGACTCTGATTGCCAACCTTTAAGATATTATTTATCACGAGGGGAGAAAACTCTACAGCCAAGTCTTTTATCAAAACTCTGTAATGGAAATATTACATATAGCCTTGCCATTTATTTCCCCTGTCAGCAAGTTTAAATATTTTCATTATGTTCAATGTTTTAAATTAATAATACAAGCAGCAGGGTTAATATACAATATAGAAGTGGATGAATTCTACAGAGCTTAACAGTATAATTTAGTAGAGTTTTTATAACAATTAAGGCTGTTTAAACAAAACAACGAATAAGGAGATTTTATTGTTAAAACTGTTGGAAAGTGTTATGTAAATGATGATTGTTGATGGCGCTTAGGCAGAGTTGATTTCTATGTACCCTTGTTTAATTCCCAACCTCAGCACCCTCACAAATCCCTTAATACCCTTTTATTCCTCGTGGGTCCCCCCCCCCTCTCTCTCTCTCTCTCTCTCTCTCTCTCTCTCTCTTCCTCCCTCCCTCTCTCCCTCTCTACCCCTCTCTCTCTCTCTCTCTCTATAACACAAGACGTGTAGCGTTGCATACTCTCACTAACTTTTAGGTTCAGATGAATCAATATTGTCCAAAAGATAATGAGCTATAATTTACTTTAAGTAAACTCTGAACTTTAAACATCTAGTTTATTTAATAACTGAACGTTTTTATGATGTGATTATTATTACATTCATGATCATGAAAATATATATATATATATATATATATATATATATATATATACATACATATATATATATATATATATATATATATGAACAAATAAAATGCAACAATCCCGAGCATTTAAAAGCGTTTAATGTTGAATACGAGTGTTCAGATTCATCTCCAATATTTAATTTGTTCACAATCATATTCATTAAAACACGCTGTCAAGATAACGATTTTGCCAGTTATACGTCAAGTGCTATCAAGTTTTCCTGTCACAGCCACCTTCAGGGGAACGCATCCCTTATTCAGAAGGACGGAACGTTCTCAAGAGATAGTGGAGGTCACGTTTCGAGATAAAAATCCTTTGGGATGGTGAGAAAGGATGGATTCCACTTCCACTGTAAATGAAAACCGTAAATGTGGATGGCAGGGCTATTTGAAGGGTCTTTTAATGTTGCAAAAACATTTCCTTGCAACACCTGTGTGTTCATGAGTTCCCCTGACACGTTCGGAAATACACGAACAACAATATTCCTTTTATTGTTGTTCGTGTATTTCCGGCTAAGTAGCCGAGGACGACCGAACACTGCAGCAGAGTGGTCAGTTCGGTTCGGAATATTTCCCAGGCATGTTGTACGTCAAACATTGCTTACATTGATCACGTGTTTGGAGAATGACAATGGATGATCATTAGATGTAAGAAATATCGGGAACCATGAGTATTTGTTTTGTACAAATAACGGCACGTATTATTATTTCCCAAATTTATAATAAGCACATTATATTATTTTATAAAATTTTATAAGTTTGCTATTTTCTGAGGTATTTTTTGAACATGTTAAACGTTTATCCGCATATTCCCTTTACTGATACACATTGAACCGGATGGGTCCACTCACGCTCATCATCGTGCATAACCAGCCAAAAAGAGTCTGGATAGTTAAAAGACACACAAACAAAGAGGATAATCATATATTACCTAAACCTCTTCCTAAATAATGTCTGAAATTGAACTTTCTACATAGACCTGAGTTGGTTATAAATGTTTAAATGCTATACTTAACTAACATAATATATTGAATTCTGTACAATATTTGTGCAGTAAAAATATACCATGTATAATTATCTAGTAGTATCAACTTATTCATAATAAATATCTAATAATACAATTTGATAGTACTTTATGTAAATAGTCTGTGAATACAGCCATGGCCTGCTAATAGGACACATAGATTTTTAGTTTTTTAGTTAACATAATACGTGTTAGTACACATACAGTACAATTAAACGTCACACAACACAAATTTATTACAGTATAAGCACAAAATGAACAAATATACTACAATACAAGTACAAAATGCACAAATATTATGGTGATCGATTTCGGTGAACAACGCTCTTCTTCCTCAGACCAGAGGGATTCACAAAAGATCACCAAAATCGATCACCATAGTATTTGTGCATTTTGTACTTATATTGTAATAAATTTGTGCTGTGTGACGTTTACTTGTCCTGTACATAGACCACAAAACTTTGTTATCTTAAAGAACAACCTGATTTATCTCAAACAATGTAAAAACTCATTTATTTTTGAATTCACCCATTCATTGACTATAGGACGTGTAAAATCATGTCTTTATGATTTCTTTCTTTAGTGTCTGATCACTTTATTTAGTGATTGATAGTGTCCATGAAGCTAATATTTATACAGATGACTCCCTTACGATATATAGATATGCTATAAGGCCATGGTGGTAATTAAGTTGTTTTTGCAGTGTAATGTTTAAAGTAATTCCACTAACTTGTGGTGAAACCGTTAATTCTGAAACGATGCTCTAATTTTCATCCTCCTCAAGTAGATTTGGAGGATTTTCTGGTATACAAAACTCTTATAACTAGAGGAATAACCTAAATTTAATGATAAAATTCAAAATGAATTGGAATACAGCAAAAGCCTGCCCATAAGCTATTTTAAGACTTATTTATTCTATAACTATTTCGAGATTATTAGAATTCAGAAACTAAACATTATAATCTCGAATATATCGAATAATGTGCAATTTTGGTACATCGTGATGATTCATGCCGATCTGTTATTTTTGAAGTAACGAGGCTGCAGACGGATATTTTATGCTGATGTGATGAGTTAGGGCAGGGGTTCCCAAATTGGGTGCGCCCCCTCCCCTGTATGTTGGCGAATTACTTCAGCTAAACTAAAATAATGCAGATATTGTAATTGATAAAACTGTTTGACTAACGTTTTGATTAATCGACACTAACAAATTATATCATTTTGTTTATTATAATTCCCTAGTATGTTTTAATTCACACAGCAATGTATGATATGTGATAAAAATTTAATTATTTGAAATCTTCATTGCAATGGGACATTTTAAAAATTTGTTAACTCATTTCCCTACCAAATATTCCCTGTAGTCTGTAATAGATTCCTGTAATAAATCGTTTCACTTTCATTGGTTAGTTAAACTTAAATATATTATGAAGTATTTTATAGTTTATGCTTTTATTTACAGCCCTATTTAATATTGAATATCTTATATTGCATTAAAAACATACTTGTATGGGTGGGTGGTAGGGTCATCACCACTGTATGTGTATGAGTGGGTGGGGGTGTCATTACCATTGTATGTGTATGAGTGGGTGGGAGGGTCATAACTACTGTATGTGTATGAGTGGTGGGAAGGTCATCACTACCCTACGTTTATGAGTGGGTGGGAGTGTCATTACAACTGTATGTGTATGAGTGGGTGGGAGTGTCCCTACCACTGTATGTGTAGGAGTGGGTGGGAGGGTCATAACCACTGTATGTATGGTTGGGTGGGAGGGTCATTACTACCCTACGTTTATGAGTGGGTGGGAGTGTCATTACCACTGTATGTGTATGAGTGGGTGGGAGGGTCATAACCAATGTATGTGTATGAGTGCGTTGGAGTGTCATTAACACTGTATGTGTATGAGTGGGTAGGAGTGTGTATGAGTGGGTGGGAAGGTCACCACCACTGTTCGTGTTTGGGTGCTTGGGAGAGCTATCACTACCGTACGTACATAGGTGGGTGGCAGAGTGACTTCATTTTTGACCCAAGAATCTACATATCAATTTGAACAAAGTGGAAGATAACAGAATTAAATATTTTATAATCCATGTTTGCATAAAACTTGATTTAAAAAAGTCATTTTTATTCAAATTATTGAGAGTTCAGTTGTAATGTTCAGTGAACACTATAAAAGAATATCCAATATCGGAAGAAAATAATTATCAGGTACACAGTATTCAAACTCATCGTTTTCCGCTTTCATTTTTTCGTATAATTTCCGCATGGAAGCAGAGATCCGCTTAAATTATTCCAAATTTTGGATTTAATACCATATTTCATTTAAGTTTTCCACCTTAATATAATTTCTATATGGAAGATGATTAAAACATATTATTATATATGAATATTATATATTCATTCTCCACAGCCGAGAGAAAGTTCAATGGAGATTAAATAGAGTGTGCACATGTCGTGGTATTATGTCTTGAGAGAAAGGAAAGCAATTTAAGGCGCTGTCCCAAAATTACGTAACGCCTGATGGGAGGAGGGAGTGTAATGGTAGCATTATGCACCGTTACGAGGGAGGATGGGGGAGTTGTAAGCAGCGTCACGTAACTATTAAGTCTCAACAATTTGTTTGGATTCATTCACAACGTTTGATAGTTTTTTCTTAAAATACAAGGTTTTTAAAAAGATTTAAAGTTGGTAATACATTCTCCCCCTATTAGAAAACTTATGAAACAAAGACTAAACAATAACTTTATTATAAATCAAAATATGCATGAAAATGGATAAAAAAATTTGCAGGGGAAGTTGGTGGCAGCGTTAGGATTACCTAAAATCAACGCTTTAGGTTGAAAAAGAGTACTTACCCACCCACCCAGCCATAAATGTACAGTGTTATTGTCCCACCCGCCCACCCATACACGTACAGTGTTATCGCCTTCACGTACGTACTGCCTTCTTTGAGAAACATACCCTTTATAATGGTGTAGCTCTTTATAACTGCCTTCCACTCTCATTTAAACTGGAAACTAACCATAAAAAATTTAAGAAACAACTGAAAAGCCTTCTGCTCGACCTTTTTTGTTAAAGCGTCCATGAGTTTCTAGCTGGCCATAAATAATTCTGATTTACTGTGATTGTTGCAAACTTTGAAATATAAATAAATTGTTTTTGCTCTATCTTTTCACATGTTGATTATTGTTTTATTGCATTTACTATGACTTGGCTAATGCGTGTATATATGTTTACTGGCTTAATAAACTATTTGATTTGATTTGCGTACTTGTCTTGTACTTACAGTGAAACAAATTTGCTGTCTCAAAAATATTAAGAATAGGTTACTGTGTGACGCTTCTAAAATAAAAAAATCAAGGTTCTTTCACGTCGTTAATGTAGTTTTCATCGACAGTACATAAATTTGTTTCCTAGAAATATTGGTAATTGGTCAAATGTTTTGGCATTTACTTTAGGTAAATATTGTATTAAAATAATATTTATAATAAATATATTTCTTTTAAAATACGAAATTTTAAGAAAATTACTGTTCTAAACATGAACTATATTTTGAGTCAAATTGCTTTTTTATAAGTAAAAATGTTATTTTCAATCAGTTACAAAACAAAAGTGGATAATAATTCAATTATATACATTCCGTACTTAGTAGTGGGAAACTTAATAAAGAAAATAAGACCAAATGAAATTAATTTATAAATATCATTTAACTATATATCAAAGCTATCATTTTAAAATATTGACATAATCAGTAATCCCAATATTCTTAAATTTAATCAAGGTCAACCAAAACATTGAGTTCTTTACCTATAAAAAAAGACACATGAGTCATTTTGTTAGAAGAGGCCGATCTCCTTTCTACCACTTTTAGTTTCTTAATAAAAATTGATAAAATAATTTTCTCTTGTAAATATTTCTTGATCTTTGGAATACTTTTCCTGCCTTCCATAAAATTCCACCCCCTTAATCCCTTATCCTGGAACGCTAGGACTGGGTCCGTCACCTGCAGGAACAAGCTATCTAACTCAATACGTCCACCCTCTTCTCACCCTTTGTATTACCACGTTCATTTGATCACGTCCCCTTTGGAAAACTTCTCCCCTCCTTTACTCTTTATTTAATCCATTCTAAAACCATTTACATTGTAAAATATGATTTGTATCTTAGTCATATTTAAAAAAATACTAATATTGTAAGTTTTTACATATTGACACAAATATTAATGAAATACATAAAATAAACTCAAATTTTCCATAGAAGGATATATATACTAACCCACCCGCCCACCTATACATACATATACATTGGTATTGACCCACCTGCCCACCCATACACATACATTGGTATTGATCCACTCGCCCACCCATACACATACATTGGTATTGACCCACCCGCCCACCCATACACATACATTGGGATTGACCCACCCGCCCACCCATACACATACATTGGTATTGACCCACCCGCCCACCCATACACATACATTGGGATTGACCCATCCGCCCATCCATACACATACATTGTTATTGGCCCACCTGCCCACTCATACACATACATTGGTATCGACCCATCCGTACACCCATACACATACATTGGTATTGACCCACCCGCCCACCCATACACATACATTGGTATTGACCCACCCACCCACCCATACACATACATTGGTATTGACCCACCCGCCCACCCTTACACATACATTGGTATTGACCCACCCGCCCACCCATACACATACATTGGTATTGACCCACCCGCCCACCCATACACGTATAGTGGTATTGACGGTCATGACCACTGTACGTGTATGGGTTGGCGGGTGGGTATTGACCACTGTACGTGTATGGGTTGGCGGGTGGGTATTGACCACTGTACGTGTATGGGTGGGCGGGTGGGTCCAAAGGCTCATGATTATACCACTGTACGTGTATAGGCGGGCGGGTGGGTAAATACCACTGTACGTGTATGGGTGGGTGGGTGGGTCAATACCACTGTGCGTGTATGGGTGGGCGGGTGGGTGAATACACGTATCAATGTATATATACATTGATTGACACTTTAAAAAAATGCACATTGTATACCAGTGCTTTATATAATCACAAATGGGTATGTTAATCCCTTACATGTTATATGAACAGGGTAAAAAAAAAAAAAAGCCTTCCTGTATGCCACAATCATAAGACAAGTAATTTCCATAATTGATTCCTATAAACAGTCATA
>JAQJVL010004259.1:0-47498 GCA_035578905.1 Stictocephala bisonia | reverse complement strand
CAGAAAAATATTATATCATGGAACCCAATACTACTATTACACATAATCATTGAACTTTGTAGGGTACTTTTGAAGATTACCTTACATGCATTTTAACATTTTATGAGATTTAATATTGCAATGCAGATCTAGTTATGCAATCATACACTGCTCGTACTATGATCTGGTACCATGCTTTTTTTTAGCTTATGGAAGATAAAATTTGGTTCATAATAAAAACATAACGTGGCTGATTTTATAAACAAAACAAAAACCTGTCACAGCCAGTTGACTTAAAATCACTTGCTATATATAAACGAACTTTTAAAGATGGAAATATCCTACTGGAAACTTGTAAGCTTTTACCTTCTTGGCAAAATTCCAATTTATCATTGCAAAAATCTGGGTGTGACACAAAATAAAAACTAACAATATTTTGCATCAAAGATATTATGCATATGAAAACAAAGAATAAATCAACATTATTATTGTAATGTTCTGATTATACTTAAGAATATTGAAAAACAAGTCATGAGTCCTTTCAACATAAGTCAATGGCTTATTTTTTTCTTCATCAAAAGCCCAATATAACAAAGTTTTTCTTCTATTATTTTTGGCTTAAGCACAAAACATGCCGTCTTGAGCACCAAGCTCATTTACTAATTAAAACCACAATGACCTTTTTTCCTATTAAAATCTAAACAGCTTTTAAAAAAATTGAATTTAATGAAGCAAGATAGGCAAAAGCAATGCAGTGTCAAACCTAACCGTGTTCAAATGACAGTGCAGGAAAGCCATGTGACCAGCAATGTGTATTTCAATTAGTGATGTGTCAAGTTAAGCCCTGACTCGAATCAACTCGAGTCATTTTAATTTCAACTCGAGTGGCAAGTTGACTCCAGTCAAAAACCGAACTCGCACGAAGGTTAATGAGGACTTCCGACTCGCTGACCAGCGAGTTGACTTGACTCGAGGTGTAAGTTGAGTTGTCTCATGATAAAACCCGAAGTTTGACGAGGACTTCCAACTTGCCGGCCAGCAAGTTGAATCGACTCATGGTGTGAGTTGAGTTGACTCTGAGTAAAACAAGTCAAACCTGAACTCGCATGAGGTTCAACGAGGACTTCTGACTCACTCGAGGAGGAGTTGACTCGACGTATTGCACTTTTAGAGTCAAAACAGAACTCACTAAAAAGTTTGTTAGGAGTCCCATCTTGGCAGTACCATCAAGAATAAGTACAGTTGAGCAATTTTTACAGGCATTTTATTTAATTACTCAATTAAAAATGTTTAGTTAATTTTTCATTTGAATTAATAGTGTATTTTACTATTAAAAGACTGACTCATCAGTTACTAATAATTTGAGTGACTGTGAAAATGCAGGCCGAGTCGAGTCAGACTTTAGTCACAACTCGAGTTGGCTCAGTATGCGATTTGAGTCACTCGAGTCAAGATATACTTTGCTCGTCACATCACTAATTTCAATCTTGTGGCAACTTTCATGTAGCCATACTACTTTGGTTATTTTCAAAAGTCACTACTCGTATAAGAGCATATAGTCAGTTGTATGTGTGTGTTTAATTTAAAATTCTTCGTTAGTTAATTTTAGTTATTGTTACAATGAATATAATAAAAAACAATGTGTTTTTAATTTCTATCGAAATAATAATTATTAAATAATTATTTTCAAAGAAAAGGTTTGACAGATGTTCGTAGTTTTTAAGTCATTTGTTAGTATTTATAAGTCGTTTATGTTAAATACAACTACTCCTTTACCAAAAACAGAAATAATTAATGGCAAAATAATAATTTACATGCAGAATTAACCACCGTTGCGTGCAGAAATTAATGAAGTGGAAAGTACTGAGAAAGTCTGTAAATAGTACTTACAATTGGTTGAAGTGGCTTGATCCTGAACAACTGGTGAAACCAAGGAAATGCATTACAAAGTGCAAGTGAGGCATGTAATTAACTACATTAACTTGTAACATGCTTACTATATTATCTGTGCACTCTGGGGTACATGCAGTGTTCCTTACTTTTGAAATTTTCATTTTATCATGATTTGACAAACAAATATTTTAATTTACAACGAACAGATTTATGTTTGTTTGTTGCAATATGTTTTATAACAATCATAACATACATAGGAATTCATAAGAAATTCAAATATACATACTTGCTAGATGCAAAATAACAACTATAGTACTACAACATATGAAGGAAAGTAATCAACTATACAATAAAGTAAGGGGAACAAATTATTAACTGAAAAGGAAATTAAAGTTAAAATAGTACTTAACAATTGTATTAAAAAAATTATGTGAATGTAAATAAATATGAAACATTAAGTATTTTATATGTTCAGCTTATTTACCATAGTGATTTGTCTGTTACTTTATTTTTGTTATTTCAATACTAAATTACCTTAAATTCAGTCATGTATAATCCATACATTATAATGAGGGAATAATGATTAATAGACAACACTTTGTAAATTAAGGATTAAATTTAAAACATCAATTGAAGGATAATTAAAACAAACATAAATAACAAAACTACCTTTAACAAATAAACAAAACAATCTATACTAGAATGCACCAATAGACCAATAGACTGGCAACTGCAAAAAAGTACATGTGGAAATAAAATTGGAATTTACATTAAGTTTACTAAAGTAGTCTGATTCTAGAGGTCGAAAGTGGCCAATATATAGTACATGTATGTATTTCTGGAAGTAATAGCTGATCCTTTAATAAAACATGTTTATCTGTGAAAGTAACAGGAGAGACATGTATAGCACATGAGTGTATGTGTGAGAGTGACAGGTAAAACATGTACAGTACATGAGTGTATCTGTGGGAGCAACAGGTGAGACAAGTATAGCACATGAGTGTATCTGTGAGAGTGACAGGTAGGACATGTACAGTACATTATTGTATCTGTAGGCGCAACAGGTGAGACATGTATAGCACATGAGTGTATGTGTGAGAGTAACAGGTAAAACATATACAGTACATGAGTGTATCTGTGGGAGCAACAGGTGAGACATATATAATAATTGAGTGTATCTGTGAGAGTGATAGGTAAGACATGTACAGTACATGATTGTATCTGTGGGAGCAACAGGTGAGACATGTATAGCACATGAGTGTATATGTGAGAGTAACAGGTAAAACATATACAGTACATGAGTGTATCTGTGGGAGCAACAGGTGAGACATGTATAGCACATGAGTGTATGTGTGAGAGTAACAGGTAAAACATATACAGTACATGAGTGTATCTGTGGGAGCAACAGGTGAGACATATATAATAATTGAGTGTATCTGTGAGAGTGATAGGTAAGACATGTACAGTACATGATTGTATCTGTGGGAGCAACAGGTGAGACATGTATAGCACATGAGTGTATGTGTGAGAGTAACAGGTAAAACATATACAGTACATGAGTGTATCTGTGGGAGCAACAGGTGAGACATATATAATAATTGAGTGTATCTGTGAGAGTGATAGGTAAGACATGTACAGTACATGATTGTATCTGTGGGAGCAACAGGTGAGACATGTATAACACATGAGTGTATATGTGAGAGTGACAGGTAAGACATGTACAGTACATGGGTGTATCTGTGGGAGCAACAGGTGAGACATGTGTAGCACATGAGTGAATCTGTGAGAGTAACAGGTAAGACATGTACAGCACATGAGTGTATCTGTGGGAGAAGCAGGTGAGACATACATAATACATGAGTTTATCTGTGAGAGTGACAGGTAAGACATGTTCAGTAGGTTGGCCCAAACATTTCAAATTAATCCTAAAACCTAGGCACCCTCTCATTCTTTTACTTCAGCTAAACATTTTAATTTACAAAAATTTCAATGTCCTAAGTTGAGTAGAAGTCATTGCTCAACGCCTTATAAAATTTGAATACTGTATTTTGTTTTAAATGTTTCTTCAAGTTTAAAACAATTATTTCTAATCATGTATGTTTATATTATTTGTTCCAGACAATGTTTTAGTGAAACAAATATGAAGGAAAATGTATACAAAATATTATTAAAAAATAAGCACTAAAAGTAGTTTGTGAGTATTGTTTTGTTAAGAATAATTTTTTGATTTAGTGAAAATATAGCTACAACAGGTAGACATTGTATATTTGCTAGGTATCAAACATTTAGAATCAATATTTAGATTAAATTCAGTACCACAAATGAAATAAAGCAAGAATATTTGAAGCACAAAACAAAAGTGAATCATTATTTCAAGAGTGGCTTGATATTTTATAGCGCACATTAAAGCACTTATTATGTGCAAAGTAAATGAAAACATAGAGTTTTTATTTATTCAAACGACAGAAGGGAAAATGATTATATCATAGGAAGACAAGGAATACAATAAAAAACAAGAAAGAATTCTTGAAAAAAGATAAAAAGCTCAGTTCCACGTCTGTTGTCCCCAACTGTGACTATTTAAAATTTAGATGAATATTCATCAGAAAAACTTAATCCAGTTAAAGATGAATCGAACGAAAAGCTGAATAGGCCATCATCTCTAAAAAACGATAGTTGCATAAAGCAAAGTATTTACTTTCTGTTTTGAACTTTCCAGTTTCCATGATATACCTTTCTTCAAAAGATTCAACGCAGATTGGCATTTTATCAACCAACAAAGTTATCAGCATTTGAGAGATATTCTTGGCAGTGAAGATTTTAAAATATCTGCAGTTAATGCTTTACTAGTTGCCTTAAAGAGAAATAACCAACCCAGAGATATGGAATCCATAGAGCTGTCTTTACTTTCTCTGGGCCAGACTCTAGACAAAGTTCATTGGAGAGTTCCAGGTGCAGTACACCATGCTCGTTGAATGGCGAAGTGTATACAGCATATAATTTACTTGTTTCATGTATAGAACAGTTTCAAAACCACAAAAAAGGAAAATCTCAGTTGGAACGCTCTATGAAATTTGAAGCTCCTAATTATGTAAGTAAAATACTGGACTAAACCCATTTGCCCAAAATGCTCCTTGGTCAGATTGATCCGTGTGGCACGACATCATAAAATATGAATACATTGATCCTGAAATAAGTAAGGTTGTGAAAAAAACCACACCTTTGGTACCTTTCGAATGAATTAGTTGGTTTGAGTTCATTTTCAAGCAGAGAGTCTAATGATGACAAAATATCTATTATCAATAAGATTAAGGGTGAGACCGTACAGTCCGCAGACCAGAAGATAAGAGGAAACTCAGCACTTTTAACCAACTTAGCTGTTTTGATTACCTTTGTCTCAAAAAGGTCATTATAGTTGTTCGAGAAGTTGATTATAAATATAATTGTATTGTATATATATATAATTATATACAATTATGTAAAATATAATTGTAAAATTGTAGCTGACTACTCCGGTAGAGGCGGCAAAGCAAGTAGCATAATACAGGAAGTAAATCACAACGGTAATGCTGTGCAGAATCCTGATAAAATTGCAGAATTGTTTAACAATCACTTCAGTTCTACTAATCAACATCCAAACTGGTCTGCGCCTGCTGTTTCTTCCTCCAGTAATATTTCAGTGCAGACCCATTACAGCTTCTTCATCTCTCCAGCTTCCTGTTCTGAGGTTCATAATGCTATATTGTCTTTGAAACCCAGTACATCTACAGACATTCATGACATATCTCCCAAAATTCTTAGAGCGGTGGCTGTTCCTCTTACCACTCCATTGACTATTCTTTTTAATAACTCCATTTCACAAGGTATATTCCCCTCATATATGAAACTGGCCAAAATTATTCCAATATTTAAGAAAGGCTCTAGATCATCTCTCAGTGACAATAGACCTGTCTCCATTCTCCCAACTGTAAGTAAGGTTTTTGAACGCCTCATCTGTACCAGGTTAACTGAATTTATAAGTAAATATAATCTTCTGAGTCCTACTCAATTTGGATTTACTAAAGGAAAGTCTACTTCTGACGCCATCAATGAATTTCTTCAGAAAGTTATTACAGCCATCGACAATAACCAGTCTACTGCAGGAATTTTCTGTGATCTTAGTCGAGCTTTCGACACTGTAAATCATGAGAGACTTCTCTACAAGTTGGAGGCGTATGGTGTTAGAGGAACGTCCCTGATGTGGTTCAGATCCTACCTTTCAGATCGCAGTCAGCGTGTCCAAATCACAAATAGCTACGATCGAGTTCTCTCAGCTTCCTTGCCAGTCGATTCAGGTGTCCCACAAGGCTCAATACTTGGGCCCATCCTGTTTTTGCTCTACGTCAATGACTTAAGTAGAAATATTGTGGGTCATGTAGTGCAATATGCCGACGATACTAGTGTGGAATTGCAAGCAAATCACCTGCCACTTCTGGATATCCAAATAACCACTACATTGAACTCTCTCAGTGAGTGGTTTTCACAAAACTATATGTCAATGAATAAAGAAAAAACACAAATTCTAAAATTTTCCTTACATGGAGACTATATTGACGACATTCATGGAGGTTCTGTTCGATTTTTGGGTATTTATGTCGATTCAAACTTAAAATGGGACACTCAGATTTCAAATGTATGCTCTAGGATGAGCTCTTGTTTGTTTTCACTTAGATATCTCTCTGGCTTCCTCAACACATCTTTTTTAAAGATCATATATTTTGGATACGTTGTTCCTGTTTTGTCATATGGAATCATGTTCTGGGGGACGGCCCCAGTAACATCATTTAATAGAGTTTTCAAGCTTCAAAAACGGGCAGTTAGGATTGTTTTCGGTCTGAGATTTAGAGACAGCTGTAGGCAGGTGTTCCGTGATCAGTCTATTTTAACCCTTCCATCCTTATTCATTTACACTTATGCTCTGTTTGTTTTTAAAAATCAATATCTTTTCCCTACCCATAGTCATCCCTACAATACAAGAAATAAAAATAATTTTATCATACCTCTTCATCATAAAGCCATATTTCAGAAATCATCTGCATATCTTGGCCCGGTCATATTTGGCAGCATCCCAGATAATATTAGAAAAAGTGATAGTGAGAGGGTTTTCAAAAACAGGTTAAAACAATATCTTTTAGACAAGGCTTATTATTCAATAGACGAGTTCTTAAGCAATCAATGATTTTCACTGATAGGTATGACTGTTATATTTAATGATGTTCTTATATATATCATTGTTTTTTAAACCATTTTAGACCTTACAAAAACACTGATTGACTATGTTCCAAACATTGTTAAATGTCAATGAACAATAAACGATTTGATTTGATTTGATTTGATTTATAAGCTTTTTCATCATACTCCCAAATGAATGGAGCAGCAATCAGCATTGTCTTTCTATGAAAAGAGAACAATCATAATAGATCTCAAAGTTGTAAATGATCTAGCTGAGCAGGTTGTCACTATTTGAGGAGTTGAACAGGCTTTGCACAGATGATGAAGACAAAAATCAGTTGCTCTTGAAGTGGGGGAAGCTAACAAAAAGTTGGTTCAAACCCAGATGACAACATGCAGTTCTTGACAGTTTGAGGCCATCATCTTAGAAGAATTATTTTGTATTTAAACCATGTAGTACATTTACATATAACATTTTTATATTTTGTAGTTACTATATCTTATAAATGTTACTAGGAAATGCATGTTATGTACTTCTTATTTGCTGTTGTAATTAATTTAAACCATATTTGAAAATCTCGTATTTTAATTTATTCTCAATATAATATGCCTTTTAGCACTGTCTTCCAATTGGAATATGATCTACAAATTTTTGCAGAATTTTTGTGTAGTTACTAGTAAA
The DNA here is from genome assembly GCA_035578905.1 of Stictocephala bisonia. NCBI lineage: Eukaryota > Metazoa > Arthropoda > Insecta > Hemiptera > Membracidae > Stictocephala > Stictocephala bisonia. The sequence continues at coordinate 39,733 of JAQJVL010004259.1, read as the reverse complement.
AACCCTAGGAGGTGACTAGACTTATAAACTAATTTTGAAATGTTGGCTTTATAATATAAGTCACTCTAATGTTCTGTACATAGGTGTATCTCTAGAAGCAACATGTGAAACATAAACAGTACATGAGTGTATCTGTGGGAGCAACATGTGAAACGTATATCATACATGAGTGTATCTGTGAAAGTGACAGGAAAGACATGTTCAGTACATGGATGGATCTGTGGGAGCAACAAGTGAAACATATATAATACACGAGAGTATCTGTGAGAGTGACAGGTAAGACATGATCAGTACACAAGTGTATCTGTGGGAGCAACAGATGAGATATTTATAATGCATAAGTGTATCTGTGAGAGTGACAGGTAAGACATGATCAGTACATGGGTGTATCTGTAGGAGCAACAAGTGATACATATATAATACATGAGAGTATCTGTGAGAGTGACAGGTAAGACATGTTCAGTACATGGGTGTATCTTAAGGATTAACAGTTGAGACATATATAATATATGAGAGTGTCTGTGAGAGTGACAGGTAAGACATGTTCAGTATATGAGTGTATCTGTTGGAGCAACAGGTGTGACATGTATATCACTTGAGTGTATCTGTGGGAGCAACATGTGTGACATATATAATACACGAGAGTATCTGTTAGAGTGACAGGTAAGACATGTTCAGTACATGGGTGTATCTGTGGGAGCAACAGGTGTGACATATATAATACATGTGTGTATCTGTGGGAGCAACAGGTGAGACATATATAATACATGAGTGTATCTGAGGTAGCAGAAAGTGAGACATATGTAATACACGAGAGTATCTGTGAGAGTGACAGGTAAGACATGATCAGTACATGGGTGTATCTGTGGGAGCAACAAGTGAGACATATATAATACACGAGAGTATCTGTGAGAGTGACAGGTAAGACATGTTCAGTACATGGGTGTATCTGTGGGAGCAACAGGTATGACATATATAACACATGAGTGTATCTGTAGGAGCAACAGGTGAGACATATATCATACACGAGAGTATATGTGAGAGTGACAGGTAAGACATGTTCAGTACATGGGTGTATCTGTGGGAGCAACAGGTGTGAAACGTATATTACTTGAGTGTATCTGTGGGAGCAACATGTGACATATATAATACACCGAGAGTATCTGTGAGAGTGACAGGTAAGACATGTTCAGTACATGGGTGTATCTGTGGGAGCAACAGGTGTGACACGTATATTACTTGAGTGTATCTGTGGGAGCAACATGTGACATATATAATACATGAGTGTATCTGTGAGAGTGACAGGTGAGACATATTTAGTACATTGGTATATTTGTACAAGTCATAAGAATATGAATAGTTATTACTGTGAAGAAACTTTTGTATAAATATAAAATAGAATTAGTAAAATATTCAAAGTAGCTGAAAAAAAATATTATTCTGTAAATAATTCTTGTTTGTCAAACTTCTTTAGAGGAAAGCTTTGAATATTTTCTTAGGCTTCCTCTTTTAAATATATTTAGGTACATTTCAAAATATATATGAACTGAGATGGATGATTTATGTATACCTCTTATGGTAAATGTGTACTACATTTATTTCTTATTTAATAGTGATCATGATAAGTGGGGGAGCTTAATTATTTTTTAGAGATAAGTAGGGTACATAAATGAATGCATAATGATGGAAGTATATGAAATAATTTCAAAACACTTGTCGAATGCTCTTAAAACTACAAATCTGAAGCCTAAAACAACTCCTATCCTCTATTTTTGAAATGTAAGAATTTTATTTAAGAATGTAATGGAAATCTTTTCCCAAATTAAATTGCCATATTACAATACAAAGGTCACATATACACTTAAAATAAAAATTACTTGTTATGGAAGCCGGAAGATGAGGGAGAACTAACAAAATGAACTCATCCTAAATCATAAGTTTGAGATTGAATGATTTCAGTTGAGAAGTGTTAGCATGAAGGACAAAAAAGCAAATAGAGCTTCCAGTTAAATGACCATTTTAACATTAATCGCTACAGTACATTCCAAGCACGGTCAATTTTAGAATTTATTCTTTGTCTTGTTCATTGACAAATTATTCTTTGAAAATGAGACACCAAGAAAATTTGAAGTGTGAGTTATTTGGCTATCCAGATATGACATACTTAGAATGTATGACCACATTTATGTCATCATCAGTGTATAATATATATATACAACCTGAAATTGATGACCTGTCACTAAGGTCATATTTATAAATATATATTTTTTTAGAACATAGGTATACTTTTTGAAGTGGCTGACGAGCACACAAATATCATATGGTATACTGTACATAAGTGTATTTGTGAAGAAATAAATAAATAACGAAGTGAGTCATATATCCTAACTGCCTGATTCAAAATTATGGCTACCCAAGTTTGAACATAAACCCTGCAGTTCATGTTTAGAGAAAAAATTTTACTAAGAATTATTAATTTATTCTGTCTCTATGTCAGTTTAAAATGTTTACTATGTCTTATTTTTTGTTGAAATGTTGTCATTATTATTATACTTTATTAATTAGTAAGGCACTGACCATCAAGGCATGGGTGAAGATGAGGGGCGAATGAGTGTGATGAGTGTAGATGAATGAGTATAGTCATTGTTACTACCTAAGGTTGACTGTTCGTCAGAAAGAGCTATTTATTAATGGCCCAAAAGCCAGTACAACTAAGGGACCTACAGCTTTATGTGGAATCTGAACCACGTAGTGTTGGTCTGATTTTCAGCTAGCTGACAAACCTGTTACACAGATCTCTACCAACACAAGATCCGGACCCTGACTACCATCCAACATGGACACCCTAGACTTATCTAGCAGTATCCACGTCGATAGCAACCTTTAAGAGGACTGAGCATAGAACCTATCACCTACAACACTTTGTCCTCAAGTAACTTGGTTACAGCACTGCGCCACTAGTGCCACCTAATATGGTTTTATGACATTTGGAATGTTGGTTGATGTTAAAAGCCTTTGTTGTCAAGAACTTGTTTATATAATAGTTCTTACTATATAAACATGCTGTTTAACAATTACACAAATATTTGTTAAAAATAAGAAAATAATTAATTAATGGGTGTAATTTATAATTCTAAATATTAATGATATTATACCATTATTGAATAAAAATGTTCAGTGAGGTGAATAATGCCATTTAATTAGTAATTTTCAAAGCAAATATGGATCATTATACAATCATTATATTAATGTGAATGTCTGTGCAATATAAAACATCATTCCTGACTCACAACATAGAAAAATGTAAAAAACGCACATATATCAATTTTTTCTGAGAAAGGTTATAATAGGCCGGTTTTATTCACATCCAAATGTAGCCTGTAGCTCCAACCCAGTGGCCTTCAAAATTGCAATGTTAAACTAAAGGATACATTCAAATTAGTTCAAATAAACTAGTGTTGTTTATTTAGTTAGTCATCAACTATTAAAATAAGCAAAAACGACATGTTTGGAAATAGACTAACTCTCCAGTGCAGACGTCACGGAGTGAGAGTCCAAACTTCCGAAAAATCAATATTATATAAATACTAATTATTTCTAATGGAGCTGTGGTTCCTAGTATCTTATCCAATATCCTTAATAAATACATTAATTAGTTAAGAATAAAAATGTAAAAGATTTAATGGCGTCAATGAGATTATAATCATGGTCACACGCTGCTAGACCACGTATTAGCGGACTCACAATCCGCAGGCGTTACTCCGTGCTCTGGGGGCTCCTCGCCGGCCACTCCAATGGTTTAAGTAACGGACTCTCAGTCCGTGTGCATGGATTGGTGTTACAGTATACCACGCATGTACTGAAGGGCTAAGCAATATCGGGTGTTTATATTAATGTACTAAAATCAGCTGTACTCAAGTAGGACATAACCTTAAAGGTTTACTTTAATAGAATATTGTATTGGTTGGCTCACATATTTTCAGTTAAACAATGATGCTTTAATTATAATATTTAACTTACGTTACAGGCAAAAATCCACTTTATTACTTTAGAGAAGCACAGTTATTCAGCTAATTTCAAAACAAAATAAAAAAATTATATTTGCAGATATTATAATACAAATTCATTGTATAATATTAGTAAAATCTATCATTTTTAGTTTAAAGTCGACAATATTTTTTAGTTTAACTTAATCTGATTCTTAGCATCATAATAGTTTATTTATTTTTAATGATGAGTAAATTTGGACTATATACTTTAATACCAGCTGCCTCAGTCTATTTCTAATGAAATGTCTAATTTAATAGCTAAACAGTCTCCATCAGTTAAAAATAATCATTTGTTTCTGGGCTATTATTTACTCTTTCTGCGTTTTGCAACATGGCAACATTGTATATGATTTTGCTGAAACAAATTTTTGTGAGCTTCAGCCAAAAAGTGTTTTGGTACTATAAATCATTGTTCCTAATTAACTGAAGTAAATAAATTTCCAATGTATTTTCTCCTCAAATTGGTGTAAAACAATACACTAATTAACAGACAGTTAAATTCCCTTTTTGATATTTTTACAATTATTGTGATTTATTATTGTGTTCATAATATATTACTTGTTCATTTCACAGAACTATGGCTCAATTATAGACTTTGCTAGTTCAGATCTTCCATTTCAGTTATTTTATATTTGCTAATTGTTGTTCACTGTGTGTGTTTCTTTTTAATGTGAGCAAATTATCTAAACTTTATTATGATTGTTAAAGAAATGAAGTTTTTGACAAATAATAAAAGTGAATTTATTTCATATATTTTTTAAAACATTTTTAAATTGGCTAAATTTTATCAAAATGATTTCTAATTATTATTTTAAATGTGTGAAGAATATTCTTTCATACTTTTTAGTTACTTCTTTTTCGTAAGAGAATTCTAAGAGCTACAGGAATTCTGTCTCGAAATCGTGATTTTTAAATATAAAATTACAATTCTTGTAGTGAATTGTAAATATAAAATTACAAAAACAGTGATTTCAGCCTAACAATATTTTGGGGACCGTACATCTAATGTTAAAAACATGAATATTTTAAAGGAGTTTTCAGCACCAAAAGGGTTAATGACATGTTCTAAAGAGCAATTAGAATTTGTAACAAAGGCTCAATTCGCTCATTCACAGTCATTAAACTCATTCACAATTCATATTCACCTGTGTATCTACGGTTGAAGTCTTAAAAATAGGTGATTGGTATTAAAATAGCTGAAATGCTTTTCAACATTAGGTCAAAAACTTGTTTTCTATTCAAAGATTGCATACCTTTGCTAGTTCAATTTAAAATTCTGAACATTAAAATCTTCACCACTTTTTATCATTGAGATTAGTGACCTTATTGAATCATATTTGCATATATCTTAAATATTTGAACAAGTCAAGTGAGTTTACAAGATTGCTAGTTAAATATAAACATTTACACTGGTGTAGTTGGCAATACTGTACATACAGTCTTGAGCAGTGTCTAACTTTTTTCCCAACCTCGAACATTAATTGTTTGTAACAAGTTAAAAATTGTGGAGTTTTGCAGTTTTTAATTTAGCATTATCTAAAATGTCCATGTTGTTTGCTGTTAATTTTAACTGATAAACATTTGATTATTTAATGCTTTTTAAATTAACTTTCTAATTGAAACTATACAGTTCAAGTTTAGTTTTGTTACAACAAATAATACAACAGCAAAAAGAGAACTTCTAAAACTAAACCAAACACTTAAGATTAAAAAATAAAAAACTGTAACATCTAAAACAATTTCCAAGCACAAAACTTTGATTTAGTAGTATTGAATACATTCTCTTTTCAATAAAATAAAAGTTTGCACTTTACATTCGTTTTAAGGTAACCTAAAACTCAGTGAACCTAATCATTAAGGTACCAAACGCTGAAAATTGGGCTTTTTTATACTAAATCTAAAAACAAAGCAAAAGACAAATTTCATTTAAACACTATTTTCAAACTCAAATAATCAAATACAATACATTATTTACATTTTTATCAAAAATATATAAATGCAAAAGATGGACATTATTCATTACTCATTTATCGTATATTTAACAACATAAAATATTTTTTTCTGAAAATCGAATGACTATATATCACTTCAACTTGGTCAGCTATTGAATTAAAGTGTATAAATGACGCAAAAAGAGGGGAGGAGACATGAACAAGTGTTGTAATAAAACCTAATATAGAGCTCTGCTCCTACAACAAACATGGCTTACCAAACAGAGTTTTCATTGCCACATCTTGTATCAAGGTGATAAAAAAAACACAGCCAAGGAAGTCCTTATAACTAAACAACCAGATTGATTGTATACATATTCCAAAGTACTTGACAAACAAAGAACACAGAAAGTGCTTTTATTCTTTTGCAATCATTTCAATGTCGCAGAAACAGGAGACTAAACAACACTTGCACTGCACCAATGAATTATACAACGTAACAAATGTGAAAGGGTTCTGAAATAATTAATTGGTCCGAGTGATAAAGCCCAAAGTTTAAAAGCCTTGATGACAGAGCTAATAAAATTTTGAATCAGATGTCATAGTAGCTCCCAGATTACGAAAGCAGTCCACCTGCTTCAAGCTAACACCATTTCCAGTATAGATGAATTGAACTTGGTTAATATTCCAATAGATTTATATTGTAAAACATTTGAAAATGTTTAAAGATAGATTATTTTATCAGAAAACCATCGATGAAAGTTATTTATATCTGTATATAAAACTAAACAACAGATTTTTTTATAAAAAAAAGAACAACAAGATTGAAGAAATAGGAGATAAAACAGCTTCTACTCAACATGTATAGTCAATCTTGTCTTTTTAGAAACAAATGATTGATGAAACGATTGAAGGGCAAAGGGCAAATAGCTGACCTGAGGGTCCATAACCAACAATTAATGTAGGAGACCTACAACTTGAATAAGAAACTTACTGCTGTCTAACTGAATTACTTGGAAACCCATAAATATTCACTTTTTTAAGTTGGTAATGTTTCACTTTCTCAAAAGCATTGAAAAATCTGAGTATTCAACATCACCTATTTAGAATCATCCAAGCAATAATAAGCAAAATGTGGCAACAAGAAAATTTAATGAATTTGTGGTAATGGGAGATGGCATAAAACCATGCTGTTCTGGATTAATTTATAGCTTGATATAGGAAAATATTTGTTTGTGAAAAATAATATCAATCTCTGTTCCTTCTGTTCCTGAAGGAACAGAAGGAATGGAGTTGCTATTATGGTTAATAAGAGGATGAAGGAGAAGGTGGAAGGAGTTGAATATATATCGGATAGGTTGATAATGATAAAAATAAGAGAAGGAAACAGGGAAATAAGATTAATGCAAGTTTATGCACCGCAGACAGGATGCACAGAGCAGGAAAAGGAAGTGTTTGAAGAACAAATGGAAGACCAAATAGGAAATGTGAACTTACTAATGGGTGATCTAAACGCACAAATTGGTGTTGATAGGAAGGGATATGAGGAGGTGATGGGGAGTTTTGGATATGGGAATAGGAATGTGGAAGGGAGGAGATTGCTGGATATGTGTCAAAGGAATGCGTTGACGATTGGAAACGGGAAATTCCGAAAGAGAGAGAGTCATATGGTGACGAGATACAGCTGGGATGGGGTACAAAAGAGTGTCATCGACTACATCATAATGGACAGGGAATGGGGGGGGAAAATCCTGGATGTGAAGGTGATACCCAGCGTGAGTATGGGTGGGGACCACAGGCTGCTGGTCGGGGTGTTTCGGATTAAAATGAAAGAAGTTGCGACAAGCAAACCTATAAGAAGAATAAAATGCTGGAAATTACTGGAGGAGGAAAAAAGAGAAGAATTCAAGAGGATAATGAAACAACACTTACCAAGGACGGAAGTAGGTGATGTGGAAAGTGAATGGAAGCTCTTCAAAGAGTCACTGGTAAGCGCAGCGGAAAGGGTATGTGGAAGAACATCGGGAAGGAAGAGAGATAAGCAAACGTGTTGGTGGAATGAGGAGACAAGACGGGGGGTAAAGGAAAAGAATAGAGCTTGGAGGAAATGGTGGAAGTCAAGATCCCAGGCAGATAGAGAGGACTACATAAGGAAAAAGAGGGAAAGTGGAAAGATAGTAAGAGAAGCGAAGGAGAGAGCTTGGGAGTCATTCACAGATAAGTTGGAGAGGGATATGGAAGGAAACAAAAAACTATTTTACAGCATGATGAAAAACAAGAAAAGGAAAACAGAGAGTGCCCTGACGATGAAAAGAGAAGACGGAGAGCTGGTGGGGGTGAAGAAATCAAAGGAGTGTGGAAAAATTATTTTCAAAAACTACTGAATGAAGGGTATATTGATGGGGAGGAAGAAGACAACGATTATTATCTGGAGGGTTTGGAAGGTATAAGTTGGAAGGAGACAGAGGATGCTTTGAAAAGAGTGAAAAATGGGAAGTCTGCAGGACCGGATGAGATATCAATAGACATGATCAAAACATTGGGTCCTATAGGAATACATTGGCTGCAGAGGGTGTTTGGATGTGTATGGAGGAGTAGAAGAGTACCGGACGATTGGGGAAAGGGAGAAATTATAACACTGCACAAGAAGGGGAGCAGAAGAGAGTGTAAAAACTATAGAGGAATAACTTTGACGAGCCAGGTGACCAAGGTGTTTGAGAGAATATTGTTAAACAGGATAGAAGGAACAGTGGAGGAACAGATGGGTGAGGAACAACATGGGTTCAGGAAAGGAAGAAGCACCATAGATCTGATTTTTGCAGTGCGGCAAATGATCGAGAAGTATTGGGAATATGACAAGAAGTTGTTCATGGTGTTCATAGATGTGGAAAAAGCATATGATACTGTTAACAGAAGTAGTATATGGGAGAGCTTGAGGAGGATAGGAATAGATGAAAGAATGATTGGATGGATGAAGGAGTTATATAGGACACATAGATGTAGGGTTAGAACTAGTATGGGGAATACTGAGTGGTTTGAAGTAAAAAAGGGGCTGAAGCAAGGGAGTGTTTTATCACCAGTTTTGTTCAATGTAATAATGGAGGTGATGCTGAGGGAAATTAAGGAGGATGTAGGAGGAGGGGTGAATGCGATGTTGTTTGCGGACGACATTATGTTGTGGGGGGAAAGTATAGAAGAAGTGCAGGAGGTATTGAATAAGTGGAGTGTAAAGATGATGGAGAGAGGTCTGAAGATGAGCATGGAGAAGAGTGAGGTGATGGTGGTGGGTAGAGATACGGACCTGGGAGGGGTCGTGGAGTTGAATGGGGAGAGCTTGAAGAAGGTGGAGGAGTTTAAGTATTTGGGAACAGTGTTATCGAGCAATGGGAAAATGGAGCAAGAAATAAGTAACAGATTGGAAGTGGGTGGTAGGTTTTTTGGAAGCGTGAAACACCTGGTATGGGATGGAAGTGTACCACAAAGGGCCAAGGTAGCAATGTTTAAAACTTATTATAAACCCATGGTGACGTATGGAGCTGAGACGTGGAGATTATCGGAAAGGGAGTGGAGTAGGATACAAGCGGGGGAGATGAGATTTCTAAGAGCCATCAAAGGCAAAACACGAAGAGATAGGATCCAGAATGACGAGATAAGAAGAGGTTTAACTGAAGAGAGTTTGAGAATGGGGGTGGAGAGGTCACGGTTAAGATGGTACGGGCATGTGAAGAGGATGAGACAAGAAAGAATACCTAGAAGAATGGAGGAGATGGAAGTGGTGGGCAGAAGACCCAGAGGAAGACCTAGGGGAAGATGGTTGGATGGCGTGAAAGTCGATGTGGAGAAGAGGGGGGTTGTGTGGGGGGAGGTGATGAGAAGAGAGATGTGGAATAACAAACAGGAATGGAGAGGCTTGGTGAACGCCCGAACCCAGGAGTGAACTGGAGCGGGTTTCCGGATATGTATGTATGTAATATCAATCTCTCAACTGGTGTAGACAAAGTGTAGTGAGGTTTGTATATGGAAATGTAATGTCAATTACTTTCCTTCAAAAGAGGAATTAATTTATAGTAATCATGAAAACACTTTTTAACCAAACATAAAAATTAGAATAGGAATAGTGGTTTAAAAGCAGTACAGACAATATATTCAGGAATAAAATCTAACACAACGGATATTTAAGGAGTCTGTTTTTAAATCACACAAGCAACTCTGTCGATTTCAATGGAATTTATACTCAAATTATTGACTCTATACATAGTAGGACTATCAAAAACTGTGTTCAAGTCTCAACACCCATCACTATAATATACTTAACTAAAAGGTATTCAGCAAATGCCGCAGAAACACTCAAACTATCATCTTTATATTCAATGTGAAATCATTAGTTGTATATGAATTATTATTTTTATACAAATTAAGATTATATTACAAACTAAGGAATGACCATGATAAAGATACAATAACTGGCCATCATTTCAAAATTGCTTATTTTCTATATCATTAGACAACAAAAATACATTTTGAATAATTGAAAACAGGTTCTGTACTTTAAATATAACCTATGACCCAAACAAAACACAAACAATTTTCTTTCTGGGAGTACAAAATATTATTAGAACTACAATGGTAATCTGTTGCCAGTCATGAAAAGATTCCCATGACCCACCCTCCCTCCCATACAAGTATGGTTGCATTGACCCATCCACCTTCCCAAATGCACACGATGGTATTGATCCACCCGCCCTCCCATACGCGTACGGTGGTATTGACCCACCCATACGCATACAATGGCATTGATGTGTATGGGTGACTAATTTGCGTAAGATTACCCGCCCATCCATACAAGTACATTAGCATTGACCCACCCGCCCACCCATACATGTACATTGGCATTGACCCACCCGCACACCCATATACGTACATTAGCATTGACCCACAAGCCCACCCATACACGCACTGTGGTATTGAATTTGAGTGTATGGGCAGGCGGGTGGGTCTATACCACTCTATATATAGGGGTGGGTAGGTGGGTCAGTACCACTGTACATGTAGGGGTGGGTGGGTGGGCCAATACCTTTTTACGTATATGGGCAGGCGGGTGGGTCTATACCACTCTATATATATAGGGGTGGGTAGGTGGGTCAATACCACTGTACATGTAGGGGTGGGCCAATACCACTGTACGTGTAGGGGTGGGCGGGTTGATGTTTACCACTGTGCTGGTATGGGTGGGCGGGTGGGTCTATACTACTGTATATATAGGGGTGGGTAGGTGGGTCAATACCACTGTACGTGTAGGGGTGGGCGGGTTGGTATTTACCACTGTGCGTGTATGGGCAGGCGGGTGGGTTTATACCACTGTATATATAAGGGGTGGGTCAATGTCACTGTACGTGTAGGGGTGGGCGGGTTGGTCTTTACCACTGTGCGTGTATGGGCAGGCGGGTGGGTCTATACCACTCTATATATAGAAGTGGGTAGGTTAGTGTCTAGAGTATAATATATAATGTCTAGAGTAACAACTATGACCAACTGGAATGGTCGCAGTTGTTACTCTAGACATAAATCACCAACCTGTTTCGCAAACTTGCTTAAAAAGTTTATGTAAATTTACATATCGTGTATGTTCAAATGTATAAATTAGGCAGTCAGAAAAATGAGTCTAAGTTTCAAAGTATAAGATAAGTATCAAATTATTTATTTTATTAATAAATGGCTGGACTGTCATTTACTTAAATTTAAATTAGTATATTCCAACAATTTAAAAAAATTTAGTGAAAATATTTTTTTTTATAAACATTTTAATCATATACACAATTAATGGTTGATGTGTAACTATTTCTGCAGTTTTGGCGAAAAAAATAATAACATAAAACTTAACATTATTTTTATTTTAGTCATTACAAACTCAATAATTTGTATCAAAAAAGAAATATTTTCTTTTATTATCTATAAGTTTTTTTATTAATTGAGAGTTAACTGTTAATAATTTTAATTTATCTCAGGATGAAAATAAAATATAGAAACCCTATTTAAGAACATCATCTTCTAATGGTGATATGGACCACCCCACAATGTTATGAGTTTGAAATAAAGAATGGAATGAATACATAAATGTCCTGAATATACTGACCAATAAGAGAGAGAGAGAGAAGAGGGGCAATGCAAGCTCTATGTTTAGCATAGTATAAATAGTGAATAAATGCTAAAATAAATCAGTTAAGATGGTTGCAAAACAACATTTTGCACCTGTTAGGAGCAGCATTAGTGGCAAAAAACCAGAATTACATCCATACAAGAATGTATCTACTATCGGCTTAGAAATTATGTGTATCCTCGTTTGAAGGTTGTTTACTATGAAACTACGAGGACTATGAAAAATACGATCACTGCATTGTTTTCCTCTTTTAGTTGTACATTATGACATATGTTTTTTTTAATTTTATTGTAATTTTTATTATTACTTTCTCCCATATGCGTTAGCATAGAGAAAGTATTGTGATCGTCCAAAACAAATTTTGTACAAGTTGGTCTAAAAATCCATTTTAGGGTCCCTTGAAGCCAAAAAAAGGATGTTTTTTGAAAAAAATATTTGATGTGTGTCTGTCTGTGTGTATGTGCAGTTCGCTGGAGACCAAACGGATGGATACATTGTTATGAAATTATAAATGTATAGATATATAAGTTTATCTCTAGACCTTTTTTTTAAATTTTTTGAAATTTTATTTTTTTTATGGGCAAAAAACGTTAAAAATGTAATTTTCTCAAAAACAGCCCTAAGGATTCTGATTAAATTTTCAGGAAAGATGTAAATTACAATTTAAGTATTTTAATAAAAACTAAATGTCTCTGACTAGTTTTTGAGTTATTGTAAAAAATATATTGGGGAATCAAACAGCTAATTTTCAAAGTTTTGAATTTTTAGTTTTTAATATGGGGGAACGTTTGTGCCAAGTCTTTGGAACCATTTATTTTTATCATAGTAGTATAATAGTATAATATACTAATATATAGTATATATATTATACTAGTATAATAGTATTATATAGTAGTATAATAGTACCAGAATTTTCAACTTTACATTTTTTGTACTCAAAAAACCATTCATTGTATTGTATTTATAGAGTATTTTAATGTGTGGTTTACAGTAATGTTTTCTATAAGTTTTTAAATTTCAGAATTTTAACTTTTTGAGAAAAAAAGTTCTTCTCAATTTCCTGAAACAACAGTCTCTTGGCTTTTAGAGATCTTAAAATTAATTACTTGGTCACGTAATCATTAAGAAATATATAGGTACAATACATTACTTTAACGTAAATGCAGTGATTTGATATTGATTGAAATCAATTTCAATTTATTTTAAAATGATCTAAATCAATATGTATTTACTTATGTATTGAACATTAATTTATTGTAACTATACATTTCCTAGGGATTAAAACGTCCAAGTAATTAATTGTATGACCTGTAAAAACCAAGAAACCCTTGTTTCTGGAAATTTGTAAGCATTTTTTGCACTCGAAGTTAAAATTCTGAAATGTATGAACATATAGAAAACAATATTTATTGAGTACTAAAAGTTTTAAAGTAGATGCACAGTGAAAACTAGTTAAAACTCTGGTATTTTTGCTGTTCCAACTAAGATAAAAATTATCAAAACTTATACTTAACTTTCAAAATACGTATGTCATAACGTACCAATAAACAAGTAAAATATGGTGGGATTGGGTTTTTATAGGCTCATAGTTTTTTATGTGGTTAAGTGGTAGAGAGGACTAAATAGTCCTAACTTCACCACATAAATAAAGGCATTTTTCAGTTAATTTAGTTTTATTTCATTACTTTGTACATAACCTTTAAACTCAGGTACACATATAACTTCTTCACCGATAGTAGAAATTGCTGTACAAAATTCTCTAAGAGAGAGCACTATTTGTTATGAACTGGTTTTATCTCAAGTTCCCTTGTGCCTCAGTGGTCTAGTGGTAAAATTCACCATTTGCTGTAGCCAGGGAGATGCAGTAGAAGTTCAAAAATCATGCCTAGTGCAACTCCATTAGTATCGTCCTTCCTAGATGTTTGTGGTTAGGGAACGGTGTGGCAACATGACAGAACTGTGGTAGGAGAGACTAATGTAATGGTGACTGTGAAGTGAACAGCACCAGTCAAAGCAATAGGTCTCTTCTAGAGAACGGTGTGGCAACATGACAGAACTGTGGTAGGAGAGAACTAATGTAATGGTGACTGTGAAGTGAACAGCACCAGTCAAAGCAATAGGTCTCTTCTAGAGAACGGTGTGGCAACATGACAGAACTGTGGTAGGAGAGAACTAATGTAATGGTGACTGTGAAGTGAACAGCACCAGTCAAAGCAATAGGTCTCTTCTAGAGAACGGTGTGGCAACATAACAGAACTGTGGTAGGAGAGAACTAATGTAATGGTGACTGTGAAGTGAACAGCACCAGTCAAAGCAATAGGTCTCTTCTAGAGAACGGTGTGGCAACATGACAAAACTGTGGTAGGAGAGAACTAATGTAATGGTGACTGTGAAGTGAACAGCACCAGTCAAAGCAATAGGTCTCTTCTAGAGAACGGTGTGGCAACATGACAGAACTGTGGTAGGAGAGAACTAATGTAATGGTGACTGTGAAGTGAACAGCACCAGTCAAAGCAATAGGTCTCTTCTAGAGAACGGTGTGGCAACATGACAGAACTGTGGTAGGAGAGAACTAATGTAATGGTGACTGTGAAGTGAACAGCACCAGTCAAAGCAATAGGTCTCTTCTAGAGAACGGTGTGGCAACATGACAGAACTGTGGTAGGAGAGAACTAATGTAATGGTGACTGTGAAGTGAACAGCACCAGTCAAAGCAATAGGTCTCTTCTAGAGAACGGTGTGGCAACATGACAGAACTGTGGTAGGAGAGAACTAATGTAATGGTGACTGTGAAGTGAACAGCACCAGTCAAAGCAATAGGTCTCTTCTAGAGAACGGTGTGGCAACATGATAGAACTGTGGTAGGAGAGAACTAATCTAATGGTGACTGTGAAGTGAACAGCACCAGTCAAAGCAATAGGTCTCTTCATTTTTAGCTTGATTTATTTGCCCTTACAATTTTTTTTTAAATTGATAAAATATGTTACAACTAGATTAATACTGTTGTGGAATCAGATAGAATTTATGAGAGGGCCTGCTCAGAATGAGGAAGCTGCATTGCCATATGCACAAGGTATCTGAGACACGGAAAGCCATGAAGAGACAATATCACTGCTAGAACTGTGATGAGGGGACCTGCTTAGAATGAAGTAGCTGCATTACCATATGCAGAGGGTATCTGAGAGAAAATATCACTGCTGGGAATGTGAGGGGACCTGCTCAGAATGAGGAAGCTGCATCGCCATATGGAGAAGATACCTGATGCACAGGAAGCCATGAAGAGACAATATCACTGCTGGGACTATGAGGAGACCTGCTCAGAATGAGGAAGCTACGTCACCATATGCAGAGGGTACCTGAAGCACAGGAGGCCATGAAGAGACAATATCACTGCTGGGACTTTATGGGATAAGTTATTGTAACATTGCACCTATAATTAGCATTCCATGGCCAATCAAGATGCAATGCAAGAAAAAATTAAATAATGAAGCGTATCTGATAATTTCTTGCCAAGAGATATTTGACAAAAGGCAATAGTAATCACCAAGAATTCATTTTTCCCTCTCAAGAATTAGAAGTATTGTTCTGACTGATTGCGGAATTCACTGGATAAGGGTCATAATCTTAGACTGCATATGAGTGAATGCCATAAACATATTTGCATCAACATTGACTATGCCGGCAAGCAAATGACAAGCACAACTATAGAGTAAAACCTGACAAGACTGGCATAAGTCTGTCCTGGAAATATATCTAGCTCTAACCTGACATAATAGCTTGATGTAATAGCTTTACATCAACGACCATATCATCTTCGTTTTCCTTGTCCATAGTGTCAGCACTTATCAACTCATGAAGTTGGCCATCCAACGAGTTCAAGATTTGATCATTGATCTCTTTGACGTTCACGTTCATAGTTGAAAGTATCGCTCTTCTCGCACATTGATCGGGGTCACAGAGAATTTGGGGTGGAAAAACCTCCCCGATCAAGTCTATTATGGTCGTGAGATATCTTAGCCCAAGAACAGGAATAAGGTCCTCACAATCACGGCCTTCTCCAAACATCTTGGATGGAATAGCTCCGTTGCCTACTCCAAGGAGGAATTTGGAGTAGTCAAGGGAGCTAGTCGTTCAGTATGGAGTCGTCAGAGAGAACACTTTAAAAAGTCACCAAAGTTATGATGCTCGAAGTGAAACACAAGCAACATACGACTTGTCCCAGTTCCAGGACAGACTGGCATGAATCTGTCCTGAAAATACATCTAGGTCAAACCTGACAAGACTGGCATAAGTTTGTCCTGGAAATACATCTAGCTCTGACCTGACAATACTGGCATGAGGCTGTCCTGAAAATACATCTAGCTCTGACCTGACAAGACTGGCATGAGGCTGTCCTGAAAATACATCTAGCTCTAACCTGACAAGACTGGCATAAGTATGTCCTGGAAATACATCTAGCTCTAACATGACAAGACTGGCATGAGTCTGTCCTGGAAATACATCCAGCTTTGACCTAACAAGACTGGCATGAGTCTGTCCTGGAACTACATCTAGCTCTGACCTAACAAGACTGGCATGAGCCTGTCCTGGAAAGACATCTAGCTCTAACCTAACAAGACTGGCATGAGTCTGTCCTGGAAATACATCTAGCTCTGACCTAACAAGACTGGCATGAGTCTGTCCTGGAAATACATCTAGCTCTGACCTAACAAGACTGGCATGAGTCTGTCCTGGAAATACATCTAGCTCTGACCTAACAAGACTGGCATGAGTCTGTCCTGGAACTACATCTAGCTCTAACCTAACAAGACTGGCATGAGTCTGTCATGGAAATACATCTAGCTCTGACCTAACGAGACTGGCATGAGTCTGTCCTGGAACTACATCTAGCTCTAACCTAACAAGACTGGCATGAGTCTGTCCTGGAAATACATCTAGGTCTGACCTAACAAGACTGGCATGAGTCTGTCCTGGAACTACATCTAGCTAGTGTTTGAGAGTACTTTTAATAGCTTAAATAATTAAGATTTTTTTAAAAGTATAAGACTAAAAGATATATATATATATATATATATATATATATATATATATATATATATATATATTTACCAAGCGGAGTATAAATTTGCATTATTTAACAAACTATTTATTATTATCATCCACATAAGCAGTTAAAAAAAATTATATGTAAAGCTTATTTGTTTGAATTGAGACTAAATGAGGAGATATTACCTCATAATATCATAAAATGAATAAAAATAACAAACCAAATAAATTGACATCAACTGAAGCATGTAGAATAATTATTTTTACCTATTAACATTTTAATTTCTTTTAATATGATAGTAAGACCGTCTATTAATTTCACAAGTCAAACTTAGTGATAAAATATACCGGTGATAAATAAATTGTTCAAGTTTGTTAATATTATTAGAGTATAGTTACTACAATTAATTATAGTAAAATCTTGAAATTTTGAAATTTTGCACTGAAGAACTAACTCATCCCTTAACTAGTTTGATAAATAAGTCGTTCACTAAGGGATCCTTTCCCAGTGCTTTGAAACTGTCTAAAGTTTACCCCTTACACAAGAAAGGCCCAACTACTGAAATATCCAATTATAGACCAATTACCCTAGTTTCTACCATCTCAAAAGTCATAGAGAAAATTGTACTTTCAAGAATAATGAGTCATCTTTCAGTAAATAATTTACTTACAGAGCGACAACATGGTTTTGTAAAAGGGAAATCAACCACAACTGCCATAGTTAGTTTTGTAGAAAAAATAATAGACCAACTTGATAAGGGAAATTGTGTTTCTGGAATACTTTTGGATCTAAGTAAAGCTTTCGACTCCCTGGGACACGACCTTATTATTTCCAAACTTGATGCACTAGGAGTCAAAGGGAATGCAAAAACTTGGTTTCAATCCTATCTGACGGGGCGCAGCCAATTAGTGGAAATCAAAACAACTGAAAGAAGAAGGTTACAAACAGTCCAATCCAAACCTAAGGAAATAACCAGGGGAGTCCCACAGGGGTCTGTTTTGGGACCGGCTCTCTTCATAATGTTTACAAACGACCTGCCAGAACAATTAAACATGTGCTCATCCTTGATGTACGCGGATGATACCACACTTATTGTAAGTGAGAGCAGCATTGATGAACTGGAGATGACCTCTCAAAGAAGTCTAGAGAAAGCTTATCAATACTGTAGCAAGAACGACTTGGTGGCAAACACAGCAAAAACAAAACAAATAATTTTTAGAAGCAGAAATGATTTGGAAGAACTTGCAAATGTAAGCCTTGAACAAGAAGTCAAGCTCCTCGGTGTGACCATAGATGCTGACCTTACCTGGACCCCTCATATAAATCAGGTATGCAAAAAGATTTCCTCTGGCCTTTTTGCCTTGAAAAGACTAAAAAATATTGCTGACACAGTCACTACAAGAACAGCATATTTTGGTCTCTGTGAAGCTCACATCAGGTATGGTCTCCTTGCGTGGGGAGGAACATCAAGGGCGAATATGGAAAGAATTCTAGTATTACAAAAACGGGCAATAAGAATAATAGGAAATCTGCAGGAAAGAGAATCGTGCCGAGAGGCTTTCAAAGAGCTGAGAATTATGACTGTGGTTGGTTTATACATACAAGATGCCATCATGTATGCAGACAGCAGAAATGCTTTAAGAAACCACAACATCCATGGTTATAATACAAGACATGCAGCAGACTTTGTAACAGCCCGACACCGCCTAGCTCTATATGAGAAGAAACCTTTGTACGTTGGATGTAAACTACACAACCACCTTCCAGAACATCTGCGGACCTTGACTGGCAAGACCTTAAAAAACAACCTAACTGAATGGCTGATGGATCAACCTCTCTACACCATTGAAGAATTTTTTTTCCAACTATGACTTACAATTCCTGTTTTATTATTTTATTTTACATGTTGACGCCAATGTATTTCTCAAAGAAATTGTACAAATAAAGATATTCATTCATTCATTCTATAAAAAATATTTTAATCCAGTCAATGAGCTATTTTATTTAAATAACTTTCTGGTGGACTATACAAGACATGTTTCTTGCCACATCCTGTTTTATGTAATGTAAGAATAATTTTTATAAATTTACTTAGTTTAATATTCTTTCTATATTGGGAAAGTTAATAAACTCTTTAAATTAAATAATGGTAATATCATATGTTACAAGAGAACATTTGTTTAGTTAGCCTATAAAAAATAAGTTAATTAAATGCCAATTAATTTATAATAATGGACATACTTATGAAAGTACTATATAATGAAAGATATTCAAGAAAGTTCACATTAAATTAAAACACACTAATCATAAAAGTAAAATAACAACATTTAAAACAAAACAAACTAAAATAGGACACTGTCATGCAAATGCACAGGCAAAACAGGCATCATAACTTCTTACCCATAAATTGTTTTGTATTTTTGAAGGGCTCCAGCTACTTAAATTGTCAATATGGAACAACTGAATTTGTTTTGGAAATATATAAATATTTTTATTTCACCCTATCTCAATCAATAATACCTACACTCACAAAGTATTTGTTTATTTGCAGGAGTAATTACAAACAATATATCACAAAAGAAAATACTAAGCCATCAATTATGTTAAATCTCCTCTAAGAAAACAGAGATTAATAGTAGCATAAATTTAATTCAATAAATATCGTACTATAAAATGAATGATAAGAACTGTTAATTATAATACTACTATACATAAATATTTTTTAATTTAATAAAAAAAGTTTATACAATGAACAATGAAATACCTTTATAAGATTGTTTACTGAAATAACCAGCTTTGGCATAAAATGCAATTTAAAGGCAACAAGTAAAATTAAGAAGCCCAGCTAGTATTGTACAAACAATAAATTATCAATTCATAATTTAAGTGAATATAAATTTAAAATTGACTTCTTCTTAGGGATAGTGGTAATTAGATGTGTTTTTATGAGGTGCAAAAACAAAATGGTGCATACAATGGATAAAAGGAGATGGTTTTAAGAGCCGACTGCTGTTATTGAGAAGATCATGTTCAGCAAATGTGATATGCAGGATTGTGTACATGAGATAGTATTAGTGTGACAATGAATGAAATAAGTATAGTTCATTGCTTATCAAAAGGATTGCCTTTAATAATAAAATAATTATTACTATATCACTTTATAATTGTTGGATAAACTCAACATAATTATGACATATAAACTTCTAGAAGTGGATGCTGCTATATTTAAAAAACTTGTTTAAGCTTTAAAAAAGCCATTATCACGAAACATATTCTTGTATTTTAAGTTGTATCAAGCGATATCAACAAACATATTTTTCTAACAGTTTTGAAAAAATTATATTAGAAAACAAAAACCTTACATTGAGTTGTAATTTTCCCATGTTATGCTAAGAATTGTGTTTCCTGGGAAGGCATAAATACCTGTTTGAACACGAAGCCAATAAAATTGTATATACAGTATATTCATTTTAAACATGACATTTTATGTTTTTATTTTATTTTCATGCTTCATTAAGGTTGGATCCCATTTACAATAAGGCAGTAGTAGGCAGTAATTCTCCAAGTTTTAGTTATGTCCTTATTTTATGCTCGAACATCCATTTAATGTTTTATGCTAAACTCAACTCAACTGTGAAGATAGCCAAGTATTAAATTATACTTTGTTGAAAAGACAATAATGATATAAATATGCAAACTATTTCTGACTGTGTTACTGTATTTATTGCAAAATATTACATATTATTTCACTAAAGAAAGTGGTTAACTTTATGTTTTATATGCCTTTCCCAATGTGTACACTATGCATTATGTACTAGAGTAGTACACTGTTCACTAATTTATAAAATGTACAGAAAACAAATGAAATATTGATTAATAACAGAAATAAAGGACATAATCACTAATTTAAATTATATTGATTTACACAGATTTGTTCACTATTAAAAGAAGTGTTTCACAACTTGGAACTTATTTACTATAAAAATATCAATTCAATTCTTATGAGAAAATAGAAAAATATAAAGGGAGTAAAAGATAAAAAATGCAGTCTACTCTGTATCAACTGGCATTTCCAATAGATTGAAATAAAAAAGTTACACAAATAATTATTAAACTTATTTAATCTAAATTTAAAAACGTAATATTAGAGAATAAAAGATCTTAGATAAATTTATTGACTATAAATGGCTATAAAATTTCTTAATATTCCTTGAAGGTCTAATTATTAACTTCTTTTTTCTAACATTTATGACATAAGATTACAAAATAAAATCTTAACGAATGAAAACATACATTAATGCATAACAGGTATTGCACACTAAATGATTGTCCACAGTTTGGTTGAAAATAATTTTTACAATTCTGCACTGTCATGGACAAAATAATCCTCAAGCTCTTTTCTGAATTAAAATGCTGTGTCAAACCTCTTCACAAAATCTCAGGAATATTACGATGGATAAGTCTACACAGACCTGAAGATAAAATAAAGAGGAAAAATATAAAAATTTATAAGTATAATAGGACCAAAACTAAGCAATAAAGCAAAAAGTATTGGCTCTTTTTTTGACCACATGGTTTGAGAAATTTGTTGAGGAATAAAACTGGTTTATAATAAAAAGAAAGACAAAACAAGTTGTTAGGTATGGTTAAGAATGTATATCCTTTTTCAGTAATTATACATATAAGTTGACAATAGGTACCCAAGTGCTTGTAGAGTAAGACATTTAGTTATTTCATTATCATATATTTTAAAAGCATATGGTAGGCTACATGAGCATTTGTACAAGTCATTTCATTGGTTAAAAAAACAAAAAACCTCAGAAATTGTGCAAATGATATTGGTTTGTTGGTCCATTTTGGAATGGACATTTTGGGAAGACAGATAGATTTTTATGGAAGTATGTCTGTGTGACGCAAGGAAGAATAATGTTGTTTGCCGCCGCCTGATTGAAAAGTGAAAATTTTGTATGTATAGTTGAAATATGAAATTTTAACTTTAATATGGAAACATGATTATGAAATATTTTTATTGTGAGATTTTTTTGTTCTGCAATTAGAATTGATCAAGTTATAGAAGAGAAAAGTGCAAAAAATACCGATTTATATGTAAAATTTTACATTTCAAATTTTCACATCTTAGTTACACTATTCCGTCAGGCGGGAACCAACAATATTGTTCCTCGAGTCATCCTGGATGAATTTCTTAAAAAGTTTATCTGTCCTCTCCAAATTTCCAAAACTCAAATTATATTACAGATTCTGCCTAGACAGTATATTTACATAGCCACGTCTACAAATCTCAATTTACAACCTAAAAATAGGAGGATTTAAAACTGTAAAACCTCTACGTTGTAAACTAGGTCTCAACGATTAAAACTGTTTAACTTAGTTTTAATTAAATTTACATATTCAGGAGAAGGCAGAGATATTTTACTTGAAGACAAAGTTAAAGTATTGGCCTAAAATAGGAGACAAAATTATAATTTTAACTCTAAATCAATATTTAATATTGTTAATACTAGAAACATTTACAAAACTAACAGTTACATGTCCACCTTTTGAAAGCTTACTTGTAAGTTTGAACAGATACTATTAAGTATTAAATGTAGGCCTTTTAAGAAAACACCTGGACTATGCAAGAATGGAAAGTTCAAAATTAAAATTATAATTATCCTAGATCTGTTGTATCTCGCCATATCTCTGATTTGAGTGCTTCAAGAAGAATTTAACGCTTGTCAGATACATGCCATAATAACTACAGATCTAGATTTAAGTTAATTAATTCTGCAATTACCAAAATGATTTGTAATATTTTCAGATCCACATTGTGCCCTAATGAGTACAACTAAATAATATAATGTTGTAGTCATGACAATAAAAACGTTCATCACTAATAAAAAATAATAAACAACTAGATAACTTAGTAAAGAAAATATGAAAGTTAATGTAACTATATCTTTGAAAGTGTAAACAATAGAAAATACATTATAGTTCTGGTACGTTTCATTAAATATGTAATTTTTCATACTTTATCTATTACAGTGATTAAATCAACACAAATAGTTTATTGAATATGTATATACATATAAAGAAGAAACTCCGTCATCCATCAGGTTTCGATACTTTAGTCTTCATGAATTAGTCAATGTATTGTGGATACATTTTAGCATGGAACATGCTTTAGTCTTGACCTAACTGCCTGAAAACGTTACGCGGGAGGGTGACGCGTAACCATGAAAACACAATGACATATCAGTGTTGACTTCAATAATGATTTTATTTGCAAGCGTTCATCAAAGTACATCTTTAGTTTCCATGACAACTCTTGTTAAAAATATACAAAATTAAGTCCTATAGGATTATATAAGATAATAATAATAATAATTAACTTCCTTTCAAGGTGGTAATGAGTCATCGCGTGAGTAAGAACCTGAGCCGCGAAACAATAAAATTTAAAAAGTAAAGATATATTTATATTTTTAAGATATGTTTATATTTTTTGTAATTCCTTACATGAAATCTAAAATTCGTTGTTTTCAGCTAAAGCATGTTCCATGTTTCTTGAATTTTAGCCGTAGGCTCTAAGCAAAAAGATCCGGGGGTCCAGGGGGCTTGCCCCCTGGTGACTCTCAAATCATGTGAAACTGCCATATTTGTATGCTTTTGATTTTATTTTAAATATTCACTAACTTTCTAACTACATTAAAAGTTAGGCGAGGTCTTAAAAACTCATCTATCATACACATTACTGATAATGGTTTTATTAGTATGAATTCCATCGATCTTATTTTAAATATTTGTTAACACGTTGACTGCCATGAGGGCCACCGGTGGCCCACACAACAATTTTAGCTCACGCCATGAGGGCCACCGGTGGCCCTCACTAGATTTCAGCCAGGCGCCATAGCCGTTTCTACGGTAAAGTTCAATATTCATTGTTACGAGTTCTGTGTTCCATGCAACCGGAAATGACCCCCTGAGTACAGAAATAGCCGACATCCGGTCTTTTGCCGCTATTTTGTGAAGTCATTGATGAGGTACACCTGTGGCCCAAATGGCGTGGGGGCAAAACTTTACATATGCCATATGATATTATGTTTCAGCTGTTTTGTTGTGATTTTTATATTTTCTTCCCGCGCACTGATCAGCTTTTGAGGTTAGGTGTTTAGTAAGTGACATTGATTCTTTTTGTGACAGAAACTAGTCTGTCTAAATGTCGTAAAAACTAGTTCAAATATATAAAAACGTATTTAGGGTTGATTTATTTAAAAACCAGAGGACTGTTTTCTATCACATTTTATGAGCTTTCAGAATATATCATTAAAAATTACGTAATACTAAAAATGGGGCTACAATATGTGTTTGATTTATAAAAGACGTGGGGGCCACCGGTGGCCCAAATGGCGCACAGCGGCATGTATGACGGGCTACCGGTGGCCCTCATGGCGTCAAGCGGACATACAGTTTTACTACGGCGGCCTCAGAATGACACAGTAAATTATCTACGCTGGGAGTCAACGTGTTAAGGCTCTAATAAAATTAAATTAGGCGAGGTCTTAAAAACGCTCCTCTCATACACATTACTGTTACTTTTTTTCTTAGTGTATAAAAAAAGCCTTTAATGTAATTCATAATTTAATACTGAAGAAAAAATTTTATTTAGTGCAGTAATAGAAAAGTACCACATAAAACATACTTCTGTCTTTAGAGATTTTTGAAACAATAATATGATTGTCTACTAGAGAGTAGATTAGAGTACAATATTTTATTCAAGAACTAAAAGTGATGTTGAACACCTGAAAAGTCTTGGCGATTCAGTGTCATTCATCCACCAAACACAAATCAGAACATATTGATAAGAGAAAGGATAGCACAAAAAGGATATGTAAACAACAAAAAGTGACAATGCGATTAAATTTTCTCAACATTGTAAATTAATGTGATTTTTAATTACTTGGTTTTAACTCTTTTTTTACTCAACACAAGACAACGTTACAACACTTAGATGACATCTATGAATTGATAAAAAATAAATAAATAAACAATGTTTACTCCTTATCATGAAGTAAATGAGTATTGAAGTATTCTAAGGCCCTATGATGGCAAAACAACAGAGTGAGTGAATACAGCTGACGTATGCGGAAAAGGGACTATCACACTCCGGCTGAGCCATATAGTTATACGGAGAACACGCTACCCCCTGATGGAATACAGAATTCGAGGGTAACGGACAGTTGAGTTTCGTCTGTACAATGAAATATGTTTTAAGCTAAGACTTCTCTTTATCAAACCTTAAAAACATACTAAAATGTAAAATAGACAATTGAAAAAAGTATTTAGCTGAGAATACTTTTCCTTTTCATATTTATTTTTTTGTGTTTTTGTTTGAATAACTTTAAAATGGCTCGTTATATTTTTTATACACTTTAGAATAGTTTTTAAATTCAATAAATGTTCTATTAATTAAAAACCTTTCCCTTATACTTTGTCGTGAGTTCTTGTTAGTTATAGATCATAGTTTTATCTGCAATTAAATAAAATTAGTGCATAGAAAAATATATATCATTCATCACAGTTATAGATACGTTTTCCTATTATGCTTAACCAGTTGTGCTAAAACAAAACATATATTCAAGCTAGAACAAAAGACTAATAGAGTATTGGGAAAGAGATTGAAATTATACATATAAAAATCCAAAAGAAAAAGATCAAAATGAATAGCTTACTAGAAATATACGTTTAACATTTTTGATCAGACGACTAATACGTTTTCATTTTTGAAAACCTAATTTATTTATTATACTTAGTAACCTCTGTGAACATCCAAATTAACATGGGAAATAAATTTTTAAAATAGTTAATTCTTAAATTTAATGATCATACATATTACTTGACAAATATATTTCATGACTTCAAATGAGTTATGACTGTTTTTGGATATTTGTCCATGAAAAGCAAAGCATACTTGTGAGAATTTACTGTGCAACAATACCATGCTTCATGTAAAACAGTGGTGCCTTGATAATCCAGCTTTCTTCTACTATTTGAATAGTGGACAACATAAGTGAAACTGAAATAAAAACTTTTGTTTTAGTTTCTTTTTGGTTTTACAAATGTTAAAACAGAATGTTTTAAACTGAATATTTGTTACTTACCAGTACTCTAGAACAACCATAATCATGCTGAGATTTGATAAATCTCACTTGTATATTGAGTCTTTTCTCTGCATAAGAGTCACTTATGCAGAGTCTCTTAAAGCTCAATAGTTTTGTTTTAACTTACTGTAAGTAAAATGTAGGCTCTATCTCATATCACATAAAATGACGAAAATGGTTAAAATTGTCACTGCAAACAGAAGAACTAAAGTAAAAATTAATTATAAAAATATAAATGTATGATTTCAGTAAAATGTGAAGAGAAATGAAGCTTATAAAATAAGTTTAAAGAGAAGCACACATCTTTTAAAGACTAGATATTTTAACAAACACCAGTTGATATTGATCTATATGAAGAACTGGAGAGCAAAAAATCCAAAACCGAACCAATATTATAAAAGAAGATATATACTCATTTAACTGAAACTGGCTAAGATAACCAACAAAATAACAAGCTATTAAAATGATAAAAATAAAATGAATGGAAGAATGAAAGAAAGAAATGATTAAATCAGAAAAACATGTAAAATAACTAAATAAAAAACTGAACGACAAATAATAGGTTTTGAAAATAAAACTAGTCAGGACCTAATCAGGAAGAAGGTTACAGAAGAGAGTGGCGAAACTATGAAATAAGGCAAGTTGAGATATTCTAGTGTACTGGAATGAGATGAGCTGGTTACTCACTAGTTTGATAGTAAGAAGAGAGGTATATCAAAACAACAAAAAGCAAAAAAAAAGACAAAATTGGACAACCTATATATCTATGATGGGACAAGTCAAGAAAAATATGTTTAGTTGGGACTATGGAAAGTGCAGGTCAAAGAGCCATGTTGAAGAGGTGAAATAAATACAGCTTGAGAACAAATGGCTGAGTCAGTAAATATGTGAGTCGATATTGCACATATTACAAAACACTTTTCAGACTATTAAACTGAATAATAGAATTGACTTTTGAAAAGTTAACACTGTGAGCAAACTCCTTATGAAATAACCATCGTTTGTAATGTACACATATGTTTTACTATAATGACACATGGTGATTAATAGTTTTAATTACTGGAGACAATAATACTGTCCACCTTTTCAGTTTTATAACAGCTGTTGCTGAAAGTCAGAAAAGTTCTGTGTGCAAATTGCAAGTGAGTGGTTTCTAATGATTTTCAGTAATACATTATTGAATAAAATTATGAATAAGGTAATTGAATACTCTGAATCCAACTAATATTACAAATATCATAGTTTCAATAGTTTTACGGATAAATGCGTTTGGATGAGATTTGGAACATTGGTATGGTGTTTTATAAACTGATTAACATATAGGACACTCTTTGTCTTGGTAAATGACATGGCTTAAAACTGTTATGCAAAAGAGAAGTGGTATTTATAATTTTCATTGAATTAAAATACTCTTCACGTATTGACACCTGTTGTTACAGTATAAGAACCAAATTAATGTAACAGCTGAGAAAAAACAGTCGTTCAAAAACAAATGATAAACTTAATATTAAAACAGCAAGGCTTCTTTAATTACATTTTTTGTCTCAATTTAACTACTATTGATCGAACAGTAGAATCAAAGAAAACAATTAAGATCTTCTAATTAAATAATCATTTTTAGCTCTTTACGTTTATTTTTTGTTCTAATATTGTGTTTAGTTGCTTGGAAATTCGGATATCGTTGTTTGTGTTGTGATTTTGTGAATGATTCTTTTGGTTACAATTTATTTATTATTTTTGCAATATGAGCCAAGCGAATATGGAGCAGCTAGCTATTAGTAAATAGTATTTGTTTTATTACAATAAATTGTCTTGGTCAAGCAAACTAGGACACTTTCTCACACATATAATCGTCAAACCATTTACATCCCTAATATAACCTCTATGTATAAAATAAAAAGCTTAGTGATTATAAACATTTTTTAGCAGCTCAATGAACATATTATGATTGATAATATTATAAAAATCAACAAAACAACTCCTATATACAGAACTCATTATGACTTTAGAACACTATTTACATTCATAGTGTCTGTAAGTTGACGTATAATGGCAGAAGGCTCATTAATTATTTCCACGATGTGTAACCCTTAAACTTCATTACAGGGAAGAGAGCCATACTGCGGAATAGCTTCTTTACAAGTATTAATACTTTAAATGTAAAACAAAAATGTTACAACTACTAGAAAAGGATCAGGAATTTTTTTAAATTAAAATTTAAGAATATAAAATTACTGAAAGTTCGGTGCAAGTTCTATCTGTTATGTTAAGAAATTGCCTTATCATAAATTTAACTCATTTTGTAAGAATGAATGTACAGTACTTGTATTTACAACATTAGTGAATATTATGATGTAATTAAGTCAGCTGTGTAATATAGGTTAGTGATTGACGTTGCCATGCTTTATGTAAAGTTTTCGACAAATAAATGCTTGAATCTTGCTTAAATGAAGAACAAGTAGAGTTACAAACATTCCTTATTTCTTATTGCCGTTATGAGGATATTGTTTTGACTTACCATTTTGTTCAATATTCAAACACTTCCATGCATATGCATTTTCCAATGCTTATGAAAATTATCAAATACATTTACATAATTATCACTAATGAGCTGATGACTTAATTTACCATGCAGATTGTGATGGTAAATGAATAAGAAATAATTAATTATTATCTTCAAACCACAGAACTGGAATTTTGGATGGTAAACAATTCAATTTATTATTGTTATTAATATTTATGTGATCCAAGATGTAAAGTGTCACAGAATACTGTCTAAGTATACAAATCACATGTCAAAGCAGATGATTTTGGATAGCTATCTGAAAAATTAGTTTATTCAACTTCTGAAAAACATTTTTTAGTTTATTCAATGAATCGAAGTTACTAGGGGACACCCCTGAATGCTTCACGTACCAACCCCGTTGGCATTTACCTTTGGCATGTGTCTTTTGGCTATATTAGTATTTAAACTGCATCATGTAAAATCAGTTCCAACAGTTGTTTGAATTTCATAATTATCATTATTTACATTTGAAGCTGTTACTTTTTGACTAATTTAATCTCTAACAATTTTATTCCTATGGTCGAAAAACGTACTTTGAGGACTTCCCATGTTCTTCAGGGTAAAAATATTGAACAATGAACCTTATTTCACAATTACAAAAAGGGACCAATTTTTTGAGAGCTCAACTAATAAAATTGATCAAGAAATAAGGAAGCACTTGCGTTTACAAAAAACGGCTTTACGTATTACATATAAGGATTCCTCCATGTTTGATGTTTAGTCTATGGTACCCTATACAGTGAGAAATTCAGGTTTACATTTTAATAGAAAACTCATTACTATTCTTTTTTCAAGACTCAAACATGAAAGGAGTCAACCACACATTTTTCTGTGCTTTATGTATTAATTTTCTGGCACTCATCTTGAACATTTTTTATGAACTAATGAACATAATACAAGTCTAAATTACTGATTCAACTAATAGTTAAAAAAAACTAGCATTCCCTTCATAACACATTTTTGGAACACCAATCTATTCATTAGCTCTAATTATAAAGCTTTCACAATCTGAGACAGCATTAAGTTAACCTATAATGTTCAAATGATCAAATCATACATCTATTTCATTTAAACACATTCTCTACAACGGGATAACATCATTTAACTGTTTACCAACAGTACTGACAAATGAAATTAACCTCTATTCAGAAACCAACTGAAGATCCTACTGATTGACCAGTGTTTTATAGCGTTTTCTTATTCCTGAATGTTAACATCAACTTGCATGTTAAACATTTTAAATTGATATATCGATTTTGTTATTTAGCTATTTTCCAATTAATTTTTTATTTTAATTGTGCTTTTTGACTTGAAGAATACATGTCTATGTTAAGACTTATTAATCTGTTGATGATTGTGGTAAAGGATAACAAAATCAATGAGCACGGTAAATGCTATTCAATACCCTTCAAGTTAGTATGGCATTTGCCATAGTTCAATAATATTCTTCCTGAAGATTTTTCGAAATCTGGCCAAATTTGTTGCATTATATGTAACTGATCCAATACTGAAGCTGTACAAAGCTTGGTTAGTTGTGTCTCTGGCATTAATGTATCAACTACTTGGCACATTCACTCGTATAAGTTTTGGTGCGCTTGTAGGTTATAAGCTAGTTTTTGCAGTTGTAATTATACCTATAATGCCGCCATTTTTTGAGGCCATTCTTACAGAGTGAATGAAAAAAACATAAACTTCTTCAGTAATGCTTTGAGTATCATGCTTTTCATATACTTTGCGATAAAGAAAGGAGGAGGGAGAAGGAAGCTACGACTGTTCAACTTGTGGTGTCACACTCTGTATATGTTCTTGCTTAAAGCGGTATCATACATTTAAAGAGTTTTAAATGAATTTTAAGGTTTTTCATGCACTAAACTGTGTCTGTATGTTTCTTTGGTTGAAAGTAATAAGTTTACTGGCAGTTTAAGTCTTTTTTGTTCTCATGTGGTCTGATACTGGTCAAATACATATTCATATATGGCAGGAATTAGAAAAGGGCATGTGCTGTGGGAACTCCAGGGCAATGGCTGAACTAAGGAAAATATACATGAATTTATCAATAATCAACCAGTAATATGAGAAATATGATACTTGGCATGATCTCACAACATATTTATAAACGTTGTTTATCGAATCACAATTATTGATCATCAAAATCTATATCTTTCTTGTTGTAATTATCTGTCCTTCCCGTATTTAAAAATCTAGAACAATTAGACAAGTTACTATCAGGCCTATTCCACTGACAGATATTGTTAACAGTTCATTCCATGAGACAGACATTCGTTCATCACTAAAAATTTCAAAAATCATCCCTGTTTTTAAAAGAGGCAAACAAAATCAAATAGAAAATGACCAACCTATTTCCATACTGTAAAGCTTCTCCAAGATAGTAGAAAAAGTAGTTTATAACCAAATATTGAATTTCCTGGAAACCAATTCAGAAATCAATCCATCACAATTCGGCTTTCTGCCAGGGAAATCAACTAAATTGGCACTAATTAGTTTGCAGGGAAAATTGTTCATGCACTTGAATCAAAACAATCAATATCGGGTTGCTTTATTGATTTAAGCTTTAATCTTGTAAAGTAAGGCCCCTTACTCATTAGAAAAGCTAACAAAAATTGGTATTTGCGAACAATTTTTAAATTGGTTTACAGACTACATTGAGAATCCATACCAGTTTGCTGAAATCACCAACTATTCCACAAAAGAAAATTCATAGATCCAACATACAGAAACAAATTTTTCGGAACCCTCAGGGATCTATTCTTGGCCCGTTACTTTATATTATTTATGTAAATGACATTGTACAGGCGGTTCCTATTAACAAATTAATCACCTTTGCAGATGATACAACATTAATTAACATAAGCAAGAATATTACCAATCTTGAAATTGATACTTACATACATCTCAATCAAGTTGCTCATTATTTTTATACAATTGGCATAGTGATAAATGAAACCAAAACAACATTTATCCACTTTGAATTATCAAATAAAAAAAGTAAACCCAACCAAATGAATGTATTTCTCAAAGAAACTGATTTAATTGAAACCTATAGTACAAAATTCCTTGGTGTAATAGTAAACTCTCAACTGAATTGGAATGAACACATTGATATCTTTCTACAAAATTATCTTCGGGACTTCACATTTTAAGAAGGATCTCTAAATTGGGAAATAAAAAATTACCATAAATTACTATTACGCATTCATATTTTCATATATAAATTATTCAATATTATTATGGGGATCCTCATCAAGTAAAAACTTCAATAGAATATTTTTGTTGCAAAAGAGCAATGAGGTACATTGAAAATCTAAAACCTTCCGAGTCATGTAAAAGGGGATTTGGAAACAACAATATCTTGAATGCTGCATCATTATACATACTTGAGTGCATACTTTACTGTAAACACATTAATACATTGATATTAAAAAAACAACATAATTAAAACACACGTAACACTAAATGTCAGATTATCACCGCCTAAAACTCACTGAAACTAAACCATCCTACATTGGCCGAAAGTTATTTGACAAATTACCCTTAGAAATAAAGTGTCAATTAGAGTCAAAACATTTCAATAACAAATTACAATCTTGGTTTGTCATAGAATGTTATTATAGTATCAATGAGTTTTTTGATAGGGTCAGGGCTCTCACATTCTTATGGAAAACCAATATTTATACTCTAGTACCTTAAGTGGATCACGGTGTAATTTTATGCAATTACTGTACTTTGTAACTTGTATACTTGACAACTTTTATATCTCTTGAATGAGGTTTTTTAAAAGCTAAATAAAAAGAAATATTCTTAATATTTGCATCCATTTAAGACGTTATTTGCTTAACAATTAACTATAGCACAGCTACCATAATATAAAACGTTCAAATCAACAAGATTTCGACAAATGCATCTACTTTTTAACACATGTATTGTATAACCAATATAACCTTCTATGTTGAAATGACATAGAATTTTTGTTAGTTTTAATTTGTTCTTGACAGTATGATTCGAGAAGTATTTGCAATGTCAAGAAACTGAGATTCTGTAGTTTATAAAATCTACTTTTGAGATCTGTTATTTTATTTTTAAAGACACCGATCTTAGAAATATGGGCAAATATGTATTGCAAATGAGTTTAGATGAACCAGTGAAGCCTTTGTTCTTAGGTCAACTGATCATAAGAAAAAGGATCATTTTACAATACCCAGAGCAACTATAGAGACCTACTGTACAGCTAATTGTATAATCCAGATTGCACAATATTGGTCTGATTTTTAGATAACTGACAAGCCTGGTGTTTAATTATCTCCCTTGGACAAAATCAAACCCATGCCCCACCACCTAACTGGATATTCTAGACTTCTACACTAGTATCCATGCTGATGGCAACCATTGAACAGACACTTTGTCTGCAGCCAAGTAGCTGGTTTACAGCACTACACCATAACTTGCTGTAATAAATAATGATTTAGCCAAAATAATGATTAATAATAACACTTATTTTTACTCATCTATGTAAATTAGGATATCAGTATTTTTTTTTTGTATTAAAAAAATATATATACTATTCAACCAAAATGAAATAGGCCCTAAAGTTAAAACAATGTTTACCTGCTTGTTTAAGCCTCCTAAAAGAAGTTGAAATATGTAAGGACTTTTTCTTAACAAATTGAATTATTTTAAAAATATTTTAGAACAGTACGTAACTTATGAAATTTACTTGTTCTTTTAATGACACATTAACTTCCTGTGTTCTAGAAAATTGTCCATCAAAATTGACTAAGACTAAGAGACACAGCTTGGATTATCAAAGCTCCACTATGATTTTCAAATTTGTATAACGACTATGTAATATGAGTTTGTTAGTATCGACAAAAACAGAAAGTGCATATTCCCCAGACGTGCTTCTGTCAAGTAGATAGTGAGAAAATTAGATCTTACTTTTACCTCACAAGGAGGGGGAGCACTTCTGTACGATGGCACAATCTTGAACGTCACTGACCCTCGGGCTTCTCTCTAAAAACATCAATACATAGATTATAGAATACATAACACCATTGTACCTCAACTATTTCTACGAATGGTCTAACAAGAATTAAAACTAGGCAAATATGTTCATTGTCGAACAGGCGCTTCCTGAATATTTTATCTAGTTAATTTTGGAGACTAGGCTAGGTTTTCAGAAGAAGTAAAGGGGAAGGAGAGTATCACAGATATTTTTACTATTTCTAATATACTCTTATATTTGCTCTATACCACTCCACATTTGTGAATTTTTCTGTTAAAGATTGCAATATTTTTTTCAGAGTATTATTAATTGTTGCTTTAAGTCCCTCTAGAATTTTAAAGTTTTACCTTCCTAGTTTGTTGCTAGTATTTGTTTAAGTCCATTATCAAAGTCATTATGTATACATTACTGAAATTGTGTACTGACTTTTACTTCTTGAAGGAACCCATTTTTAACTGTTTCAACTGGCTTGTCATCTGAGTGCCATATAGACTTCTTATGTGTCAGTATATTGATTTCACTGCATTTCACCTTTAAGCTATTAAATTGTTGCAAAAGTAATTCTGATACAATGTCCATGAAATTCCATCATATATTTCACATATGCCCATTTATTCACTTTCTGTGATGCATTCTTTATATAACCTCAACCTATTAAAAAACATTTTGCAAATAAAATATAATTTACTTACCAAAATCTTTTGTAAGGCATTTACTGATTGATTAACAACTGGAATCCCATTGATTTCTCGGATTTCATCACCTACATGTAGCGTTGCTTGTCGATGAATCATGCCGCCGTGCATGATTCTTGCAACTATACACTTCCCATCCTCATTCATCTTTAATGTGATTCCCTGAAAAATAATTGTTAATTAGATATATGATTGGATTTCTATAGAAAAATATTTTTATAATAACCACTTATATTCAAACAAGCTGATTAAATTTTAAACCAATGACTCAATATTGGCTTAGGTGACATGTAGGATTTGTACACATTTATCAATCCCAAAACATATCCTACAATTGAATAATACCAAAATTACATTCAGACTAAAATCCAGAACGTTGCTTATTTAGTATCATTCCATTAAAGATGGTGTTATTTACCACCTTCTGTTTTTGTAAATTGTAAAATTTTCTAGGTAAGTATAGAATATTCCAGTGAGATATCTTTTCAGCTTTTTTTGCCTCACTGACATCTGCTAATGATTAGGTTACACAGAGAATTCAGAAATGTAAAGGAATGCTGTACTTCACATTTTCTTGTATTGTGTTGTTGAAAATAACTATTTCAGTTTTAATATGTAAGTCACTGTATCAAAGAGATGACTAGTTCTTAAGGATAGAGTCAATAAACAATTAAGAATATTTAAATTTAAAACTTTATTTTTAACTAAAGATTATGGTTTAAAGTTTTGAATAGTTTTGATTTCTTTTTTTGAATTTTTCAGGTTGAGTCAAAATAATTTTGCACTGGTTTCAAAATACAATGATAATCCAAAATACAATGATAATCCAAAATACAATGATAATCCAAAACTTTCAGCTAAATAAGAATATTACTTTTAGAATATTATGATCATACAGGTGTTATAATTTGCTAAATGCATAAAACAACTTTTTCTTTGAAATGCTATTCAGGAAATGTGGATCCCTGTTGAGATTATGGTCTTTTTTAATCATAGAACATTTTTTCCATTAGGTGATTTATTTTAAAACTACTGTACAAACTTTTTCTTTAAATTAGTTAATGAGTTTAAGAAAAAAGAGATAAATATAGGGGAATATTCATTAGAAAAGTTGAATATAACAATATAATAATAATGTATTCTTGCAAACATGCCAGTATACAATACTTTATTTTTTTAGTGCAGTTACTATTGATTTTACTCTCTACTTAATTTCAAGAGGGAGCATTCCACACATATAAAATCAGTTTAGTCTGAATACAAGCAATTGCATTAAAGTTTAGAGTTCTAAAGAGTGTGTTAAACAAACAATATTGGACCAAAAATAAGCCCTAATGACACCATGTTTTATATATCCTTGATTAATACTATTTTAAAATAAACCTGGGCTAATTAAACAAATTCCTTATGGTTAATAAGGTTATATTCTATCAAGTTATAAGATTTGTTTTCAGCTCCTAGTCTAAGTCAGTTAAAATTCTCCTATTTTCATGATTGTTTCATGATTGTCCAAAAATTTTTCTGATTCAATAAAGTACATTGTTATGGTGATTGTCGATTTTTCATATTTTCGAGCGATCACCCTTGAAACTACCAACCTTGTGCAATCATGTTTGTTTCAAACAAGTTCAAACACTCTCTCCCCACACACATACAATAAGTTCAAACACTCCCTCCCCACGCACATACAACAAGTTCAAACACTCCCTTTCCACGCACATACAATAAGTTCAAACACTCCCTCCCCACGCACATACAATAAGTTCAAACACTCCCTCCCCACGCACATACAATAAGTTCAAACACTCCCTCCCCACGCACATACAATATGTTCAAACTCTCCTTCCCACGCACATACAATAAGTTCAAACACTCCCTCCCCACGCACATACAATAAGTTCAAACACTCCCTCCCCACACACATACAATAAGTTCAAACACTCCCTCCTTACACACATACAATAAGTTCAAACACTCCCTCCCCACGCACATACAATAAGTTCAAACACTCCCTCCCCACGCACATACAATAAGTTCAAACACTCCCTCCCCACGCACATACAATATGTTCAAACTCTCCTTCCCCACGCACATACAATAAGTTCAAACACTCCCTCCCCACGCACATACAATAAGTTCTAACACTCCCTCCCCACACACATACAATAAGTTCAAACACTCCCTCCTTACACACATACAATAAGTTCTAACACTCCCTCCCCACGCACATACAATAAGTTAAAACACTCCCTCCCCACGCACATACAAGTTCAAACACTCCCTCTCCACGCACAAACAACAAGTTCAAACACTCCCTCCCCACGCACATACAACAAGTTCAAACAATCCCTCCCCACGCACATACAATAAGTTCAAACACTCCCTCCCCACGCACATACAACAAGTTCAAACACTCCCTCCCCACGCACATACAATAAGTTCAAACACTCCCTCCCCATGCACATGCAACAAGTTCAAACACTCCCTCCCCACGCACATACAATAAGTTCAAACACTCCCTCCCCACGCACATACAATAAGTTCAAACACTCCCTCCCCACACACATACAATAAGTTCAAACACTTCCTCCCCACACACATACAATAAGATCAAACACTCCCTCCCCACGCACATACAATAAGTTCAAACACTCCCTCCCCAAGCACATACAATAAGTTCAAACACTCCCTCCCCATGCACATACAATAAGTTCAAACACTTCCTCCCCATGCACATACAATAAGTTCAAACACTCCCTCCCCACGCACATACAATAAGTTCAAACACTCCCTCCCCACGCACATACAATAAGTTCAAACACTTCCTCCCCACGCACATACAATAAGTTCAAACACTCCCTCTCCATACATACAACAAGTTCAAACACTCCCTCCCCATGCACATGCAACAAGTTCAAACACTCCCTCCCCACGCACATACAATAAGTTCAAACACTCCCTCCCCACGCACATACAATAAGTTCAAACACTCCCTCCCCAAGCACATACAATAAGTTCAAACACTCCCTCCCCACGCACATACAATAAGTTAAAACACTCCCTCCCCACGCACATACAATAAGTTCAAACACTCCCTCTCCACACACATACAATAAGTTCAAACACTCCCTCCCCACGCACATACAATAAGTTCAAACACTCCCTCTCCATACATACAACAAGTTCAAACACTCCCTCCCCATGCACATGCAACAAGTTCAAACACTCCCTCCCCACGCACATACAATAAGTTCAAACACTCCCTCTCCAAGCACATACAATAAGTTCAAACACTCCCTCTCCATACATACAACAAGTTCAAACACTCCGTCCCCATGCACATGCAACAAGTTCAAACACTCCCTCCCCACGCACATACAATAAGTTCAAACACTCCCTCCCCACGCACATACAATAAGTTCAAACACTCCCTCTCCACGCACATACAATAAGTTCTAACACTCCCTCTCCACGCATATACAATAAGTTAAAACACTCCCTCCCCAAGCACATACAATAAGTTCAAACACTCCCTCCCCACGCACATACAATAAGTTCAAACACTCCCTCCCCACGCACATACCATAAGTTCAAAAACTCCATCCACACGCACATACAATAAGTTAAAACACTCCCTCCCCACGCACATACAATAAGTTCAAACACTCCCTCTCCACGCACATACAATAAGTTAAACCACTCCCTCCCCAAGCACATACAATAAGTTCAAACACTCCCTCCCCACGCACATACAATAAGTTCAAACACTCCATCCCCACGCACATACAATAAGTTAAAACACTCCCTCCCCACGCACATACAATAAGTTCAAACACTCCCTCCCCACGCACATACAATAAGTTCAAACACTCCCTCCCCACGCACATACAATAAGTTCAAACACTCCCTCCCCACGCACATACAATAAGTTAAAACACTCCCTCCCCAAGCACATACAATAAGTTCAAACACTCCCTCCCCACGCACATACAATAAGTTCAAACACTCCATCCCCACGCACATACAATAAGTTCAAACACTCCCTCCCCACGCACATACAATAAGTTCCAACACTCCCTCCGCCCGCACATACAATAAGTTCAAACACTCCCTCTCCATGCACATACAATAAGTTCTAACACTCCCTCCCCACGCACATACAATAAGTTCAGTATAAAAGGGTATTCTTCCCCACTACTTACCTTTTTAATTCCTAACTACTTTACTTCGGATAATATGAGAAAATTCCCTTCTTAATTTCAATTCTTAAATATTTTATTGTGTACACATTACAGATTAATCATGACTGAGCCACTTAATACCTTCATTAAGAGGAGAAAACTAACCATTGGTTCATCTGTGTTTTTCTGGAACTGGACCAGTCGGACGCGGGTGACATTCTCGAGGTCGTCCCCGTCCTGCGCTTCAAGGTCATCGTCGTCCCCATTGAGGTAGGGCAGTGGCGGGGGCGTGACTCGCATGGCCTCCTCGCCGTAGATCTCGTGTGCGACCACATCGTGGGCTTGTAGCAAAGACTAAAACCATACGACAACATAAGTTTGTGAATAAATATACAGGAATAGTAAATAAAGTATTCATTGTACATACTGTATAACATGAAGAAGTTGGCCCAGGTGCTTTAACACGAGACTGCCCCATGCTCATCTATATGGTTCGTTTAAATTTCCAAATTAAGACCAGCATTTATTTTTGAACATTATATACCTTATATTCAAGTTGTCAAACCTGAGCAATATGTTTCTTAGTATAAAACACACACAACAGAATATATATATTTCTTCAAAGCACATTGGCTCTTACAGTGCGTTTTTAATTGTAAAATTACCAACAATAATTATGATAATTTTCATGAGATATTTGTTTAGTAATTAAAGATTTTATCTTTTAGATATATATAGATAAATTAAAATGTTGTTGAGTGATTTGCTGTAGATAATTTTATTATGTTTAGTGATTCGTCCATTTGTGAGGGACTTTTATATCTACCAGAAAAAAAAACACAAAACAACACTAGAAAGTAATACGTAATAATTATTTACTTGTTGTAATATTGGTAATAATGGACCATGCAGAAAGTAGTAATTTAACGCCT
>JAQJVL010004258.1:0-47506 GCA_035578905.1 Stictocephala bisonia | reverse complement strand
TAGGCTATGCTTAAACGCTCTCATTTAAAGTGGACGGTGCTTCGCACGTAATTATATAATGAAGCAGAAGTATTTGTCGTTCCTTTGTCATGCACTGGACGTGCAACTATCGTCTGACTATCTGCAGACGTAGTGCTGCACTGATCTCAGTCATGCTGAGTGCAGGTGGAAGTAGGTCGAGAGACAAGCTTCGTCTTCAACGAACATAAATGGTAAACTTATCGAATCAC
The DNA here is from genome assembly GCA_035578905.1 of Stictocephala bisonia. Lineage (NCBI taxonomy): Eukaryota > Metazoa > Arthropoda > Insecta > Hemiptera > Membracidae > Stictocephala > Stictocephala bisonia. Next base: position 47,276 of record JAQJVL010004258.1, on the reverse strand, counting down.
TAAACAGTGGCTGTCATATTCCGTCTTTTCTAAATCTACCGATATATTGTAAGTAGGGTTGGCAACGATATATCGGAAATATCCATATATTGGTATCGATATTTTCTTTCGATAGAATTGGACATATCGATATGTCGGTCCGATTTATCATATCCCTAAATATTTACGTTATTTTCCCTACTAAAAATCATCACGATTAAAAAAAAAAAACTGATTAAATTGCCTCTTATGCGTACAAAACATGCATTGATATAATAAATTAACTTTAATACGTTTTTTATCGTGAGGTTAACGCACTTAAATGTAGTTTATTGTAGACCAGTGGGTGGAACAGGTAAATGAAGTTGTGTGTGATTTGGCAACGCTGACTCTAGGATGTCTAGCCAGTCACCTTGCTATTACACTATTACATTACTCTTTCATAATTAACATAATAATGAAAAGTATAACTATTCTTATTTTGATTTTTTTTCGGTCAAACCCACTACTTGTTTCGTGTATAACTATTCTATTAAATTCTAGACTATTCGTGTATAACTACTATATGTATTAATTGTATCATTCAGTAGCTATTCTAAACAGACAGTGAAACATGACTGTATTTTTGGACATGACATAAGAGTTAGTGCATCATTTTAAACAGATAAATCACTAAACAGATATATTTCTTTCGATACCATCGTTAGATCGATATATCAGTAATTCGATATATCAATATGTTGAAAATGTTTGCCATCCCTAATTGTAAGCCTCTTCACAGAGAAATAAAGAAACAGAGGTCGCTTTCTTATCTCCGCAGTGAACGCCTATGAATAGATTTCAATTGATGTACATCTTCATACATCTGTTGTAAAAAATTACTACGTTTTACCTTGAGGATTTGGAAAAAATAAGGTAGGGGGGACTGACAAGGTCCTGGCTCTTCCATAGCTTGGCAAATTAGAGAGATATCTACTAGACCGCAAAACTATATGTGAACTTTGTTTCTTACTGTTCTATTGCTTTATACAGAAAAGATTTTAACGAATGTTGCATAACAATTTGGTTTTCATTGCGTTTTCACAGGAATCACAGGATTGTTTTATCGGAAGAGTGGGTGGGTATAATATGTTTATTGCAAGGGTTGTATGTAGTTGTTTTTGTATCAATTCAAATATCCCGATACTTGCATATCATTGGTTGAAACTCGTTCTTTTAAAAGGCCTATGATTGGGATTTTTTCGTTCTCATTATTAATCTCAATATCGAAATAAAAATACAGTTACTGACAAGTGACGAAAGAGGGTTATCATCAAAAATATTATAGCAGTCAAAAGTTGATTACTTAGAGCGACTGCCGCCACGTGACTGTAACGGGCCATCGCAGGCCAAAGAGGAAAAAAATGAGAAAAAAGCCGATAGCTGTGAAGTGGAGAGATATCGGAGGACATCCTGATGGAAGGTACCTCAAGCTGAGGATCGCAGACCCGTTGTAGATCATCGCTAATTAAACGCATGGGCTCAGAGCCCCGTTACACCGGCCGTCTCACAATAAACAAATCACAGTCGCATATCAAGCTTTTAACAATCTTCCGGCCTGTTATTTTCCAATAAACTCCGAAATCTACTTAAAACGGTCCGAAATGGGATTAAAGTTCCTTGTACTAGCGATATGTTTATCCAATTTCTTAATAATTGGAAGCCACTTAAAAATGTATTAGTCATTTAAGTGAAATATCTATTTTTTTGTTTATTATATCTTCGGATTCGTCATCTAGTGTACTTCCGATACTAGAATTTTTGCAACTCATTAGGGGATAGAACCCATCCACTTCATCCTGTACTGATTCACCGTGGGAATCATTGTGATGGTTTTGGCAAAACATTTTTCTCGGAAGGTAATTAATTGGTTTTGATTTACGACTCTCCGAAATGGAAGTTAATTGCTTAAACAGATATTTTTTTGAAACTGATATAAATCGTCCTTCAAGGATGTTCGAGGTCGAGGGAAGAGCTTTCAAGTTGGGTAAATTAGAGATAAGTCTAATTATTGAATGCGCTTTGGGTTAGCCTACGTATATACAAATAATTGTAGGCCTACATCGTATCTATATATATATATATATATATATATATATATATATATATATATATATATATATAAATATATATATTTTTTTTTTTTTTTTTTTTTTATTGAAGACAAAAATTATGTTCTACGCACTTTTTTTATTGGAATAGTTCCCCAAAAATGTTGCCTAGGCCTACAGAAGTTAGTTTTTTTTAATTGATTATAGCCACAGAGCTAAAAAGAAAAAGTTATTAATCTTATGGCCGTAGGAACGCATGTGGCAGTTACCAATAATATCTTCATAAATTTATTTCTCATATAAATTATAATATAAGTAAGTTGTCATTTGTTTGTCATTATTAATATGTTCATCGTCCAGTATTTATAGCGGAATAAGAAGAGGGACTGGACAACGGTACTGGCCTGTCATCCGCACGGAGAAATGGGGAACTAACTACTCGACACCTCACGTTTTTTTCTTCAAATATAGCTTGTCACCAATTCAGCCCACTATTGGATGTGACCTTTGATCCTTTCTTCTCTGCTCTGTAGTAAAACCACGCTCATTTGTATATCTTTTATTTAGTGTTAATTATACAAAACAAATACCGGTATTGCTAGAATATTTTTAAGAAAATCGCTGTTTCACGTAGTGTATATTCCTTTATCTATTAGAATTTTCTATAAAAACTTATCATCACAATAATTATTATAATCTAAAGTTTAGATTGTTTTCCATGTTTGGATCTCGGCTATAAAATCTACTACAGCCACATGCATGACCAACAGCATGATCAACGGAAGAAAAAATTTATTCTTAAGAAGCCTATCGTCAATATAAGGGCGACTACGTATTTCGAATTTTTTTGGTGAGTTTAGATAAGCAAATGTGGTATATGTTTCAAATTAAGGATGACTTCCCTAGAAAGTGTTATAAATTAATAGATAACGGTTGGTGGTTATCAGCTAATCTCGTTCAAAATTTGTTATGACTCTGATTATGATCGATTTAATGAAGCTGGGCTTTAACCAGCTACGTATCTGGCAACCAACTACCGACCAATTTCAGCATTAAACAAAATTCAAAGAGGATCTAAAATTACATATGGAACTGTGGAATTCCATGCAACACGTAAACAAATCTAAACAATTAATCCAGTCGCTAGGAATGTTATAGATGGTAAATAAAAACAAAAACAATAGCAGGTGTCAGAGAGAGGTGCGGCGTCATAAACTGTCCTATTTATGACTGCTCTGGCTGATTATGACGTTCCGGCCGGCCGTGTTTATGTCGCTGGAACCTGGCGGGGTTCCTTCCTGAGGCGGTCCCCGGGGGACAGCTGCTCTACTCTGTAAATTGGATACGGAACGACCTCAGGGTTGTATTTCTTGGAGTTTGTCACCAATGTCCAATAACGATTGGGTACATCTGCTCAACCCGTCTTGCTAGCGTGCTTGGAGCCAGTGCCGTTTGCTAGTTAACAATAAGCCAGTTGAAGGTAGAGTCAATTCAAAACTTATGTTAGTAACTATATGTAAAAATATTAATCATGGAAATTTTCAATATATTTCTTTTAATATACAATAGTTATACTCAATTTTTTAAACAGCAAAAACCGCCTAAAATTCCATGGACTCATTCACAGAATAAGCGAAAATAAAGTTATTAGCAAAGTTTTTAACTTGGTCAACTTATGGAAATTTGAAGAAAACTGTACACAATAAACTTAGGAAGACTTTAAACAATGTAAAAATTTCAGAAGAGGAAATGAATGACAGACATGCTTATAGAGAAACCAGGATTAAATAACTGTAGCCTGAGGCGTAAATGTACAGAAAACAGAAAAAAGGAACATATTGAATTAATGAGTTTGGGAGGAACATAGGAAGAAACGTGGATTAAACAGAAATAATAAACATTTGTATACGAATAATTTTTTTGTATATATAAAGATAATGATGTATAGTATTTTTTTAAATTTTAATATTGATCTACTTAGCATAAAAATTACATTTTATATGTTTTAACATTTTTAGTACAAAACATTTTACTGGCAACAAATTGCACAAAAAAACAACGTAAAACAGAGATTTATTATTTATTTATGTCATTAAATATTTTATAAATCGTGGTTTTTTTAAGTATAGGCCTATTTATCGAATAGCATTAATTTATCTAAAAATTTAACATTTTATATTTATAAAATAATTCGAAAATAATTAATTTTGTAAATATAAAAAATATATCTGCGCAACGTAAAATAAATAAACCTTATTCTTAACTTTTACTAATACGAACTGCATATAGTAGTATGTATTAGATATATATATATATATATATATATATATATATATATATATATATATATATATATATAATGTTTATTGTAGTTTAAATTTAACTCATTTGTCTTACATCGGTATTATCACTTTTATAGTACATTATTTAGTAAGTATCAAGTTAGTATTAAGGATGTCACGTTTTGAAATTTTAGGTTTCAATTTTAATTGATAATTTTCTTCATTCATGTATAATATATTTGTTATTTAAATACCTTTCTGTATGTTGCTTTTTTGCAATATTTGTCAGTCCACACAGAATAAAATGGTCAATTATATTATGAAAACAATGTTTTTTTAATAGTATTACGTAAAATCTATCCGTTATCTCAGGATACTTGTTTTGTATTTTTAGATCGATAGAGGAATTTTCCCACCCACAATGCTGTGCAAAAACAATGTTGGCATATTTTGTTGTGTAAAACATAATTTTCCTTCTAACCGCTATATGCCGTGAGTCTTCATTTCCTTTTTAATTCCTTTACTTAATTAGACCATTAGTAAGCCATTTACTCCATTACTCCCACCTCTAAGTACCAATATGATAAACGAGAAGTCCATTCTACCAAGTATTTTAAAACAATTTCAAACGCACTTACTTGGTTCAGTAGCATTTACAAAATTGAGACGGTCCAGCCAGCGCTCGGCGCCGAGCGGAACGCGGCACCTCTATCTCGCATCTGGCCCGAACCGCCTGGACACTTAAAAACACGGCCGATTATTTCAATTATTCCATGGATGAGTTATCATCTGGTCGGACAATTGTTGGGCCATTAATTTGCTCTTATCAACGGACCTGTCGACCGCCGAGGCCGAGCTATATTTCAATTAAATAACATCGCTGCAGACACCAGTTTGGCAAACGTTACATAATTAGTCTAGGTCATACACATAGTTAGGTGGTCGTTAGACATAGTCGTCGTCTTTCTTTAACAATTCTCGCACGTTGGATTATTTTATTTCGTACTGTTGGTTTGTAAATTTGTAATTCAACACAAATTTTAGTTTGTAACAGAAGATACTGAAGAATAGTTTTCATTGGTGTGTATTTTTTTAGTAATAAATCAATACTTCATTTAACAATGAAGAGGAGTGAGTTAGAAAGAGGACGGACTTACTCTCATTAAAATAGGGTGACTTGGAATATACACCAGGTAAGAGGAGGAGAAGTTATGTAACCCTTATTGTCATAGAATAAGAGGAAGAGAATTAATGTTACTCTTGTTGTAATAGGGTAAGATGAGAAGAAGAACTGTTACTATTATTGTGATAGAGTAGCAAAAGTAGACGTGGATATAATATTACTGTGATATACTTTGTTTTTGAAATTTGTTAATGATGGAGTATCAGATGAGGGAGACAAAGGTAGTTGGACATTTGCCATCATTACGTGAAAAGTAACAATCACGACGTTTTGTAATAGTAGTCTCAGTCCTTCTGAGTCATATATATAATTTTTGTGCATGTTGAATGTTATTTTAAATTAATAATGTTTTTTCAGGTACCATATATTTATGATTAGTTAATGTAGTCTTATTTCAGTCTGATTTGATTATTAATTTTATTGTGTTTTGACAATTTTCGTTGATATCGTGACCTTGACAGCGCCTAATTGGCTATATTAATTTAACCCTGTTAATATTTTTTTAATATTTAGTAGAAGTTCATTTTTTTGTACTCCATTCTAGGATCTAGGTTAAAATGTAGATAATTATTAAAGTAGATAAGTTTATTAGTTTAGGAACGTAGTTTTATAACATGTTTGTGTAGATGTAATTTAGTTTTTAGCACTTGAAAAAGGTTTGGGTTTTACCAAATCGAAACGTCGTGATTGTTACTTTTCACGTAATGATGGCAAATGTCCAACTACCTTTGTCTCCCTCATGTGATATACTCTTTCGGTTTTTTTTACCTAAAGAAAAGCGATGATATACTTGTTGTAATAATGAAATTAAATTTAAAATATCTTTATTTAAAGGCTAAGTTAGGACTAAAGAGTTCTCTCTACCACTTACCCAAGGCGAAGAATGCTGCTATTATTGCAATAGGATAAGGTGATGAGACTAGCGTTTCTTTCATCTAGAAAGAGTGACCGAACTACTAGTGTGACGCAGGAAGTGGCCTCTGGTAGACTGAGTTACTCATGGGCTATGTACATTGCGGGTTGGGATGGGTGGCTTAGAAGGGATGATTTCCCGCCATGTAGGGGCGTGCGTGAGAGGGCTACGTTGTGAGATCATATCCATTCATTTAAACAATAAGCATTGTTTTATTGATTGGATTTGCTGTATCTATACGTCGTAAATTTCACATGCTCACGTGAATTTCAATTGATGTATTATTATAAATATTTTAAACTGACACTTGAAATAGAAGTTCTCGTTTATGTATATTTGTCATAGCCTTAATCTAGCTTTAGTGCAACATTTCGTGAAGTTTTTATGTCCTTAGAGTGTCGTAATTATTAACGAATATTGTACTTCCACGCATTAAAGTCTCCAACGCGGGATATCTTATAAACTATTTAAATTTAAGTTTTATCGTATTTAATTTATTTTTTTACTCACCCAAAAATTAAATACACTATAAATATGAATTACATCTGTAAAATGTAGTTTAATTTTTTATTATTAGTTTGATACCAAATAGGAAGTTAAAAAATACAAAATCAAATTTCCACGTTTGTGTTAATTTTTTCCATATCCTTGCATACTTGTATTATGCCTTAAAATGCAAGTCTATGAAAATAAATATCAAAATTGCTCAAAAATTATTTTAGATTTTTCTATGATTTAATGACACAATATCAAAAATGTTAACAAATCCAGTATACATGTTCATACAATGCTGGAACTAGTTCTTGCATTATTTTCTACAGCGTTTATTACTTGTACTCTCTAGATTTATAAGTGAATGTACAACTTATAAACATGAACGTATTGAAGTTATGTTTTTAAGAGCTTTTGAGCTTAAGATGGCCATTTCCCAAACGGCCAAGTCACCGCTGGGAGTTTGACTGCCCTATAGTAGACATACAAACTTTGCCGTCAGTGGGTTTAACATGCTGTTCTTTTTCAACTGAACCGTTCGTGTTTATTATTATAATGAGTTATATTGAACACTACGATCATTAAAGGTGCAATCTAGTGGAGAGTACATTATGAATTTTGTATTGGCAAGATTTACATTTAAAGTTTAAATTATTTAACTAAAAAAAAATAATAATAGATGTTTTATAAATACATAATAAATTATAATCCACTAGAACAGTTCTTCACCTATTAAATGACACTTCAAGTGCTACAATATATGTTCATTATTACAAACCGAATCGCTGAAGTAGAAACCCACGTTTTAGGGCGTTTTTAGTGGAACGAAACGACCCCCTTATCATCATTATGTCGCCGTGTAAACATTATTATAATTTATAAAAGTCAGAAATCAAGCTATTAGTGCATATAGAAAATGCGTGACACCCTAAATCCCTCGGCTTATATGAAATAAGAAAATGCAAAACAGCCTTCGTTTCGTGGACAATTAAACGGCAAAGCAGCCATAATGCTAATGGTGAATAGTTGCTGTGAAAGGTGTATCGGCACGGGCGTAGGAGTATCGGAATCTCCGAGCCATAAATTTTTTTATTGGCATAGACGACGTTTGGATGGCATCCAGAAATGTGATGTGGCCGATGGACGTTCTGGACGACTGGCCAGCGGACGGACGCCCATTCACCGACGGGGATGGATACCGTGACGTTCGGAACATTCCGAGGCGTCTCGCTACGTAATTTTCAATTTGTCCACTATTCAAGTAAATCGTTGGACCGACCTTGTGAGCGGATGTGGCTGGAAGTACTTGTTCCAGTTCATTATCATTTTGTATCACTTTTCAAAAACATTTTTCACTTTTTTAATGTTAACTGAAATTTCTGTATCGTATTTATTTTTTAGTGCGTCATAGTATTTTATAGTGTTAGCTTATTTGTAGTTATTATTTGTTATTTTCAAACAAATTGTTTATACTCAAGCGAATGTTACATTCTGTGTTCGGTCCTTTTTGTTTTTCGAATCAAACTAGTTTTAGGTTACGCATGTTATTACAATTAGGCTACATACTCGGTACGTGTATTTAAGTTGGCTCTGTTGTCAATTCTCTATGTATGGTATATTATGTTGCAATTGTTAAATAATTTAAGTTCTTATGTTGCTTTTAATTAATATTTAGCTTGCCTGTCTTGCTGAAAGTTGTTTCGTTTTGTAGAAATTGTCTGAGCTTAATATATTTTCTGTCTCTTTTGCTTCGTACTGGCATGCTCGCCTTGTAACCTGGATGTATTTTTACTGTTGCTAATTACTGTTGTTGTATATGACGCTTAAGGATGGATACTATAAAAATGGTGTATCCGCTGAAAGCAATAAATTGATAAACTTACGAAATTGTTTTCTAAAAATGAATGATAGTAAATATTATGTGTTTTTACTAATCTCTTTTTTGTGTTTTCTTACAATACATCTAATTTATAACAAATATTGAACAGGCAAAGTATGTTTGTGTTTATTGAAAAATATTTAATAGTGTGGAATTTCCTATTTGGTATTGAACCCTATAAATACGAAACTCAGGCTGTATACAAATATTTATGCTTTTTCCATGTTTGAGTTCTTTATTGGTGGAGTTATTTATTCAAATTAAAATAATTTTAAACAAAAATATTTGTTTATGGCTGATTATCCTTACCCTGAAGACAGACGCGGGGCCTCGCGCAATTGATATGTTTCTTCGGAAATTTTGAGAATTTTAAAATTCAAGCTTACTTAAAAATAAGGCCGCACCCAAGAGCTATGTTAGTTAGTGACGTTTTTCATAGATTATTATTTAGTCGAATCTGTCAAGCAATACTATAATAAACTGCTGTATCGCTGAGTCAAGAAAAATAGTGCGCTGAATGTGTGTAGAGTAGGTAGGACCAACATTTTATCAGTCCCTCACTTATTCCCAACAAGTCCTCAAGTATGAACGCAGTACTTATTCCTACACATGAATATAGATGTACATTAGTTTTAATCTATTTATAATCTGTATTCGCTGCGGCCATAAGAAAGCTACCTCTGGATCGTTCTTCTCTGTGGCCAAGTGCACTGATATAAGATAAACTGAAAATCTTAAATTTAAAGGATTTATACAAAACAAATATTATTTTACTATTGAATATTAATTTAACTAAATACTTTCAATTTTGTATTTTAAAAAATGTCGAGTAATTTGATGAGAATTCCCCCAATATCAAAATTATATTTCATAGACAAACTTGATTAAATAAATAACGTTTTGAACACCAAGTAATGGTCTTCCGAAAATATGTTTAGAACCTGTAGTGTTTAAAGTGTTTTAGTTAAATTTTAATGAAATATGTTGATGCGTAATGTTTTTACAATTACTTAACACAGCCCGTTCTTGTATAATCTAATTTTTACTTAACTATTTACGTTCGAGATATATCGTTTGGAAATCGATACTTCTTGGTAATTCTGATAGTCCATGACTTGGCGACCATTCTGATCACAGTGGTCGAGCTATTCATTCCGTATCCATGTCATTAAAGTGGCCAGTGAAAAAACTAGGGTGAAAAAGTGGCAGCCACACCAAATGCCGTGTTTTTATTAGTAGCCGGCTGGGTACAATGGGTAAGCCAGCGTGGCGGTATCCGGGCCCAACGCTTTTCGATTTTCTCCACATCGACATTTTGTTTTCCCTGGGGCCGTGTCCAATCAGCTGGTGATTGCGCTGGTAGGACACAAAGGCGCTTTACAATGCAGACGATCACACTTTGGGTACATGCGCCATCTCTGCGCAACGGTCCCTTGGAACGGCTAATTCGCCAACTCAGTACTTGATGAGTTTATTTACCGAATACGGGACCAGAAGCCTCTCAATACTTAGACGCTCTCTTAAATGTATTATTTTAAAATTCATTCAAATTCACACAATTAGTCGCTAAAGAGAGCCTATACTAGTGATCAAATAAATTGTTTAATAAGGAACTAAATAAGGCATCAGAATCATTATCGAAACAAAATATATCAATCCCATAGGCTCCGGCAAGTAAAATATGACAAATAAGAAAGGTTCTCTTTGATCGTCGTTACATTTCCAACGAAAACTCACAGTGAATTAGGAATGATTTACTATAAATTTTGAATATATTAATTACAAAACAGTTTCAACTAACCCTTCCCCGATATGCAATTAATGATAACAACTATATAGTTGTTTATTAATCTGAAGTAAATATAGTAGGCCCTACATTGATTAGAAATTTTCGCACCTCGAAAGTTGACAATCGTCAGAGAAAAAACTGCACAAGATCGACCACTATTATTTCAGCTGGAAGTACAACCGTCTAGTGTGTTTCTTTAACCAAATCAATTAAACATCGCGTAAAATTAATACACAACGTTAGAGTAGAGAAGATTATTAAATAGGCAAAATGGAAACTAGAAAACCTCTAAAAAGTATATTTATTAGCCGTAAAATACTTGGTTTGGTCCTACAAATATTTTTATTAAGTTTTAATTTTAAAAATTTCCCTTAAACTTATTTTATGTCATAAGGTTGTTGCTAGTATCCTTTGGTCCATTTTCTTTATAATCATCATTGACATCTCTTTCCTATTTCGATATCTGTTTCATTAGAAATGTCAATGACACCATTCAAAATAATTCGTTGTTCTATTGTAGTTGATTATGGTGAAGATATCACGTCGTTATATTATTGCTATCAATATCAGTACATTTTTCTATTTTAATTGATTATGGTGATATCATATCGTTCTAATATTGTTTCAAAAATCTGTACAGTATTCTATCGTAATTAATTGGGACGATATCACGTCGTTCAATTACGATTATGGTGTTATATCGTAGTTCATTATGATGATATCACGTCGTTCAACTATTGGTATAGTATTATATCGTAGTTGATTATGACGATATCACGTCGTTCAACTACTGGTATAGTATTATATCGTAGTTGATTATGACGATATCACGTCGTTCAATTACTGGTATAGTATTCTATCGTAGTTGATTATGACGATATCACGTCGTTAAATTACTGGTATAGTGTTCTATCGTAGTTGATTATGACGATATAACGTCGTTCAATTACTGGTATAGTGTTATATCGTAGTTGATTATGACGATAACACGTTGTTCAAATACTGTTATCAATATCAGTGCAGTGTCTTATTGTAGTTGATTATGGTGATATAACGTCGTTCAAATACTTGTATCAACATCTTCCAGTTTTCTATCGTAGTTCATTATGATGATATCACGTCTTTCAATTAATGTTATCAATATCAGTACAGTGTTTTATCGTAGTTTATTATGACAGTATCACGTCGTTCAATTAATGTTATCAATATCATCAGTACAGTGTTTTATCGTAGTTTATTATGACAATATCACGTCGTTAAATTAATGTTATCAATATCAGTACAGTGTTTTATCGTAGTTTATTATGACAATATCACGTCGTTCTATTATTGTTATCAATATAATTACGTCGTTCTACTATAGTTGAGTATGACGAAATCAAGGCTTCTTATCAATAATGTGCTTTTTATATCAACACATTGGTACTGTTTCTATAACAATCGATCTCATGGTTTTATTTATTTATTTATTTTGTACTGTACATAGCGATGTAACCAAAACGATCGATTACAGTTATGTTAGCAATATAATAATTTCGTTTTATATTATACTGTAGTATCCCCGTATGGGAATAGAATGACTTCGTTGTATTATTTTTGAATATAACATCGTCAATACCTGTTATTACCAGTGCACAGCAGACTCAATATTGCTCTTGTCATCTGGTGACACAGTTCAACGCTCTGGTTGTATTGTTCGTCCGTCCGAGACAACTAGGTGAGCCTCGTGGTGGGCTAATTGGATAAGCTAGACGGCACAGTGTCCGTAACGTAAGTAGTGAATAAGTGAGGTAGCCAGACCCACTTTGACCTTTGGACTTTCAAGATGGCGGCGGTCACGTGACCGGATCCAAGATGGCGGCCGGATCCAAGATGGCGGCGCCCATTTCCCGCCAAATTTTCTAACCTCACTTTTCCTAACCTCAAATTTCCCGCCAAATTACCCTCAAATTTCCCAAATTTCCCACACATTTCCCGGAATTCCCCAAAATTCCCGATTTTCCCCCAAATTCCCGATTTTCCTGAAATTACCTTACTTTTTCCCCAATTTTCCCGATTTTCCTCCAAATTTCCCTCCAAATTCCCACATCATACTATATGAAATTCACTGTTAACCTTGTTATACTATATAAAATTCATTGTTAACCTAACTTTTTCCGTGTTATACTATATAAAATGCACTGTTAACCTTGTTATACTATATAAGATACACTATATAAAATACAGTCTTAACCTAACTTTTTCCATGTTATACTATATAAAATTCACTGTTGACCTTGTTATACTATATAAAAATTCACTTTTTTGTCCAATATGGCGTCTTTTTCCATATTATGCTATATAAAATGCACTTTTTTGTCCAATATGGCATCTTTTTCCATGTTATACTATATAAAATGCACTTTTTTGTCCAATATGGCGTCTTTTTCCATATTATACTATATAAAATTCACTTTTTTGTCCAATATGGCGTCTTTTTCCATATTATACTATATAAAATGCACTTTTTTGTCCAATATGGCATCTTTTTCCATGTTATACTATATAAAATGCACTTTTTTGTCCAATATGGCGTCTTTTTCCATGTTATACTATATAAAATGAACTTTTTTGTCCAATATGACGTCTTTCCCTCCCAAAATTCCCTCCAAAAATTCCTCATCCAATATGGCGACCTTTCCCTTCGGGTACTTCCGGCGACCGTCGGCTACCTTCGTACGCTCTTAGCCTATGATGCACACGTCGTCTGCTGGTCGGGCGCGCAATGCGCATGGACTTGCTACTCTGTGGATTATTTCATATATACACTATAACAAATTAATATTTCATACACTATAATAAAATTAATATTTCATATACTCTATGTGCTCGACCCCAATCGTAGCGCACCTGGTGGCAAAACTTAGCGCATCCTTTCGGAACAATGGCGCCTTCGGAAGGGAAGTCCCCGGTGGTAATTCCCCTTCTCAAATTCGGTCTTTATTACTATATAAAATACACTATTTAACCTTTCTCATACTATATAAAATGCTAAAGATGGCGGCCATTTACATATGTACTATATAAAATGCTTTCGTGTACTTCCGGCGACCGTCGGCTACCTTCGTACACATCGTCAGCTGGTCTGGCGCACACCCAAATGCTCGCTCTGATTGGTTACCTCCTACTTTACAAGTAATCTTTCTCACACGTACTGTTAGACTACTTATTTAATTTAATTTTTCTCAACTTTTTAATAAATACACTGTTAATATACGCTCTTACCTTCGGACACTCATCCACGGCTTCCTACACTGTTACCTATATCGAATCACAGATCTCCTCAGCCCCTACTTAACACTCTAGGCAACCCGCAATACACGTTTTAATTAAAAATCAAGGGACAGCTATTATTTATATTAATTATTTACTTCTTTTTTATTTTTATTTAATTGTTACATACGAGGCCAACTGGTGTACGGTGACCGGGCTTTTATCGCTGTTATCACATCACTTGACCTCAAAGGTCAACCCGTGGCTGTTATCACATCCCACAAGCATTGTTTTACATCCCGTATGAACGATGTACGAATCTTTGTTACTAACTAGATGAACGAGTGTAGTCTTTGTTACTAACTAAGGCTGCTGGACCCTTTGATATATGATCTATTAACAACACAGTAGTCAGGGAAACTATGACATGGAACCCCAAACCCCTTAAATTTAGTTAAAATGTCCCATATATAGGGTTTATTTGTGTACATAATATGTTATAATACCCTAAAAGCGATAAAATGCAGTGTCATAACACACGATATTTGTCCTAAACATTAATAATTCCTTTTAAAATACTCTTATAGAAAACCTTTAAAAACTTAGTTTGAGCTCAAACATACGTACAAAACTGATGTAACACTTGTAAATTAATTTTTTAACCTACATAGCTATTTTTTTTTATCACCAAACATTTTGGGCAAAGTGTAAGTTGCCAATGGGAAAAAATTTTCTCTAAAATTTTTTCACTTTTTAAGTTGATTTTAAAAAAAACCATGATGCTTTGATTTTTTTGGCAAAATTAAAACAAATAAACAAAAATAGTTATTTTGAAATGTGTCTATTGTAGAAAATTTGGATTAACAGTAAAAAATTTTGGTTTCTTTTGATTTTAAAAATTTTCTCGTCGGAAAATGTATATTACACCACCCCCAAAGGCCCGGGAAAACAAGGGAAAACCCAAAGAACCCCAAAACAACCTTGTTTACGGAAATCCCCTTTCCTATTTTCCACATAAGCCCCTTTAATTTTTTTTTCCCTTTCCCCCTTTTATCCTAAGCCATTGATTTACCCCCAACTCAATATTCTAGACTAAAAAACACTCAAAAATAAAAGGGCCCTTTGATTGACCATCAAACTACCCTACCAAACCCCATTACTCTCGATAGACACATCACCTCCCCATCACATAAGACATCTGACCTAACCATCTACCCACCTAATATACTAGACTAACCACACTCTACACATAGTGCCTCTTGACAGACCACGCACCTCTCTCGACACATAATACATTTGACCACCTACCCACCTAATATACTAGACTAACCACACGTCTACATACAAGACTTTTGATTGACCATCTACCCACATCAACACACACAGACCCTCGATAGGCCACCCACCTCCCCAACACATAAGACATCTGACTGACCATCTACCCACCTAATATACTAGACTATAACCACAACCTTACATACAAGACCATTTGATTGACCACCGTACCTACCCAACACACACAGTACCCTCGATAGGCCACACACCTTCCCAACACATTACCACATCTGACTGACCATCTACCCACCTAATATTACTAGACTAACCACACCTACATACAAGACCTTTGATTGACCACCTACCTACCCAACACACACAGTACCCTCGATAGGCCACACACCTTCCCAACACATATCACATCCGACTGACCATCTACCCACCTAATATACTAGGACTAACCACTACCTTAAATACAAGACCTTTGATTGACCACCTACCTACCCAACACACACAGTACCCTCGATAGGCCACCCCACCTTCCCAACACATAAGACATCTGACTGACCACCTACCTACTTAATATACTAGGACTAACCACCACTCTACATACAAGACTTTTGATTGACCACTCACCTACTAAACACACAGACGTTTGATTAAACACCCAAATACTCAACACAGAGTCATGTTGATTAGACCAACCCACCTTCCCCAAACATAAAACCTTTGATAGACCAACCCACACACTCTACAGACATAACTTAAAATACCATCACACTACCAAAAAGGCAGTCTCTTTATAGACCCCCCATCTACTCAATACGTGAGACACTTGGTTAACCACTCGCCTACCCAACACCTAGTCCTCTTGATAGACCACTCACACCCTCCCGACACATAATACATTTGACAGACCACTTACTTAACATACAAGACTGACCATACACTCTACATCGAAGACGTTGATTATCCACTCACCTACTCAATACACACAAAAAAACTTGTTTGATCACAATAATTTAACAAACACAACTGTCGATTGACACTCCACATTCCCGCAAGCATCATACTACAATGAAAATAGTCCTATTGACATAACCCCTACCTACCAAACATACGTACCACACACCATAAAAATCATGACTTAACAGTCCCACCCACCTACTCAACACACAACACCTCTGATAGATAATCCACCTAAACATTACATATAAACCTTACATTGACACCCAACATTCATGGATAACCTACCTAACAAACATTACGAATTGACCACATTACAAAAGCATATGAAGGACCACCTACCATACATACATACCATACACACCATAAAATCATGACTTAACAGTCCACCCACACTACTCAACACACAAACACCTCTGATAGATAATCCACCTAAACATTATATAAACCTTACATTGACACCCTACATTCATGGATAACCTACCTACCAAACATACTAATTGACCACATTACCAAAGCATATGAAGGGACCACCTACCAAACATACGTACCACACACCATAAAATCATGACTTAACAGTCCACCCACCTACTCAACACACAACACCTCTGATAGATAATCCACCTAAACATTACATAAAACCTTACATTGACACCCAACATTCATGGATGACCTACCTACCAAACCATACGAATTGACCACATTACCAAAAGCATATGAAGGGACCACCTACCAAACATACGTACCAACACACCATAAAATCATGACTTAACAGTCCACCCACCTACTCAACACACAACACCTCTGATAGATAATCCACCTAAACATTACATAAAACCTTACATTGACACCCAACATTCATGGATGACCTACCTACCAAACATATCGAATTGACCACATTACTAAAGAATATGATGGGACCACCCTACCAAACATACGTACCAACACACCATATAATCATGACCTAACAGTCCACCCACCTACTCAACACACCACACCTCTGATAGATAATCCACCTAAACATTACATAAAACCTTACATTGACACCACAACATTCATGGATAACCTACCTACCAAACATACGAATTGACCACATTCCCAAGTCATATGAAGGGACCACCTACCAAAACATACGTACCACACACCATGAAATCATTACTTAACAGTCACCCACCTACTCAACACACAAACACCTCTGATAGATAATCCACCTAAACATTACATAAAACCTTACATTGACACCCAACATTCATGGATGACCTAACCTACCAAACATACGAATTGACCACATTACCAAAGAATATGAAGGGACCAATCACAAACATACGTACCAAACATCATAAAATCATGACTTAACAGTCCACCCCACCTACTCAACACACAACACCTCTGATAGATAATCCAACTAAACATTACATAAAACCTTACATTGACACCCAACATTCATTGGATAACCTACCTACCAAACAAACGAATAGACCACATTACCAAAGCATATGAAGGACCAATCACAAACATACGTACCACACACCATAAAATCATGACTTAACAGTCCACACCACCTACTCAACACACAACACCTCTGATAGATAATCCAACTAAACATTACATAAAAACCTTACATTGACACCCAACATTCATGGATAAACTACCTACCAAACATACGAATAGACCACAGTACCAAAGCATATGAAGGACCCAATCACAAACATACGTACCACACACCATAAAATCATGACTTAACAGTCCACCCACCTTTTCAACAAAAAAAAACATCTGATAATAATTCACACAAAATTTCATAAACCCTTTCATTGACACCCCAAAATTCTTTGGGTGACCTAACCCCACCAAAAATAAGAATTGCCCACATTCCCAAAAATATTTGAAAGGGACCCAAAAACAAAATACGTACCACACACCAAAAAAAATAAATCTTTACTTAACGTCCAAAACACCTACTCAAAACCCAACACCTCTGTTTGATAAAACCAAACCTAACCACTAAAAAAAACCTATGATTGAACCCCCTCAACATTCATGGAAAACCAAACCCAAAAATTTCATACGTACCCAAAAACCATAAAACCCTGACTTAACGTCCACCCGCCTACTCCCAAAACACAACCCCTTGAAAGTTTAAACCACCCAACCCCTTTCCATAAAAAACCATGATTGACCTCAACATTCATGGATGACCCCTACCATACATACCTTTCCACACAACCCCTTAAAAACCTTGGGCTTACCGTCCACACGCCTACTCAAAAACACAACACCTCTGATAGATAATCCACCTAACCACTACATAAAACCTATGATTGACACTCAACATTCATGGATGACCACCTACCATACATACATACCACACACCATAAAATCATGACTTAACAGTCCACCCGCCTACCTCTGCACACACAATTCCTTAGGACACAACCCTCCTCCCACCACTCATCCTACAGACAAATCTCCTTGAGAAACTACCCATACCACCATAAAAACACTAATTGCTTCATATAATCATGTTTCAAAATAACATTATTACACTGTATGATAGGTTTAATATAGCTAAGACCTAAGTGTTTCCTAAAATTCTGTTTTCTCTAGAAATATGAGAGTCGTTTGGTCCGAAAACATCCAAACTAAACATAGAAAATAAAGAATCAGCTAGTAGTTTCATAGAAATTCTGCTATACACCTAAAAAAAATATGAGAAAAAAGTAGGGTTTAAAAAAACAATGAACACAGAAAAAATTAGGTTTAAAAAACAATGAACACAGAAAAAATTAGGTTTAAAAACAATGAAACACAGAAAAAATTAGGTTTAAAAACAATGAGAACAGAAAAAATTAGGTTAAAAAAATGAACATTAGAAAAATTTTAGGTTTAAAAAATGAACACAGAAAAAGTTAGGTTAAAAAATGAACGCAGAAAAAGTTAGGTTTAAAAAAATGAACATAGAAAAAGTTAGGTTTAAAAACATCAGAAAAGTTCAGTTTAAAATTACAAAACTCATAAAATGGGACATTTTTTGACTTTTGTTAATTTTAACAACTTTTCGGAAAAGTAAGGATAAGCAATCAACCTTTCGGTATGTAGTGCTAGACTTACTTTTCTGATGTTTGCTAACCTAACTTTTTCTATGTTCATTTTTTTAAAACCTACCTTTTTCTGCGTTCATTTTTTAACCTAACTTTTTCTGTGTTCATTTTTTAACCTAACTTTTTCTAATGTTCATTTTTTTAACCTAATTTTTTCTGTCTCATTGTTTTTAAACCTAATTTTTTCTGTGTTCATTGTTTTAAACCTAATTTTTTTCTGTGTTCATTGTTTTTTATAACCTAATTTTTTCTGTGTTCATTGTTTTTTAAACCTAATTTTTTCTCATATTTTTTTAGTTGATATAGCAGATTTTCTATGAAACTACTAGCTGATTCTTATTTTCTATGTTTAGTTTGGATGTTTTCGACCAACGACTCTCATATTTCTAGGAGAAAACAGAATTTTAGGGAAACACTTTAGGTTCTTTAGGCTATATTAAACCTATCTTACCAGTGTAATAATGTTATTTTGAAACATGATTATATGAAGCAATAGTGTTTTTTATGGGTGGATGGGTAGTTCTCAAGGAGATTTGTCTGTAGGATAGTGGGTGGGAGGAGGGTGGTGTCCTAAGGAATTGTGTGTGCAGAGGTAGGCGGGTTGGACTGTTAAGTCATGATTTTATGTGTGTGGTATGTATGTATGGTAGGTGGTCATCCATGAATGGTGAGTGTCAATCATAGTTTTATGTAGTGGTTTAGGTGGATTATCTATCAGAGGTGTTGTGTTTTGAGTAGGCGTGGTGGACTGTTAAGTCATGGTTTTATGGTGTGTGGTATGTATGTATGGGTAGGTGGTCATCCATGAATGTTGAGTGTCAATCATAGGGTTTTATGTAGTGGTTAGGTGGATTATCTATCAGAGGTGTGTTGTGTTTTTGAGTAGGCGTGTGGACTGTTAAGTCATGGTTATTATGGTGTGTTGGTATGTATGTATGGTAGGTGGTCATCCATGAATGTTGAGTGTCAATCATAGGTTTTATGTAGTGGGTTAGGTGGATTATCTTATCAGAGGTGTTGTGTTTTGAGTAGGCGGGTGGACTGTTAAGTCATGGTTTTATGGTGTGTGGTACGTATGTATGGTAGGTTGGTCATCCATGAATGTTGAGTGTCAATCATAGGTTTTATGTAGTGGTTAGGTGGATTATCTATCAGATGGTGTTGTGTTTTGAGTAGGTGTGTGGACTGTTAAGTCATATGATTTTATGGTGTGTTGGTACGTATGTTTGTGATTGGTCCTTCATATACTTTGGGAATGTGGTCAATTCTTATGTTTGGTAGGTAGGTCATCCATGAATGTTGGGGTGTCAATGTAAGGTTTTATGTAATGGTTAGGGTGAATTATCTATCAGAGGTGTTGTGTTTTGAGGAGGTGTGTGGACTGTTAAGTCATGATTTTATGGTGTGTGGTACGCTATGTTTGTGATTGGTCCTTCATATGCTTTGGTAAATGTGGTCTATTTCGTATGTTTGGTAGGTAGTTTATTCCATGAATGTTGGGTGTCAATGTAAGGTTTTATGTAATGTTTAGTGGATTATCTAATCAGAGGTGTTGTGTGTTGAGTAGGTGGGTGGACTGTTAGAGTCATGATTTTATGGTGTGTTGGTACGTATGTTTGTGATTTGGGTCCTTCATATGCTTTGGTATGTGGTCTAAAGTTCGTATGTTTGGTAGGTAGGTTATCCATGAATGTTGGGTGTCAATGTAAGGTTTTATGTAATGTTTAGTTGGATTATCTATCAGAGGTGTTGTGTGTTGAGTAGGTGGGTTGGACTGTTAAGTCATGATTTTATGATGTTTGGTACGTATGTTTGTGATTGGTCCTCATATTCTTTGGTAATGTGGTCAATTCGTATGTTTGGTAGGCTAGGTCATCCATGAATGTTGGGTGTCAATGTAAGGTTTTATGTAATTGTATAGGTGGATATCTATCAGAGGTGTTGTGTGTTGAGTAGGTGGGTGGACTTGTTAAGTAAAAGATTTCATGGTGTTGTGGGACGTTTGTTTTTGGGAGGTGGTTTTTAAAATGCTTTGTAATTGTGGTCAATTTTTGTTTTGTTTTGGTTGGGAGGTTAACCCGGGAAAGGTTTGGGGGTCAAAAGTAAGGTTTTATGTAATTTTTAGGTGGATTTTTCTATCAGAGGTTTTGTTTGTGTTGAGTAGGGGGGTGGGCCCGTTTGGTCATGATTTTTATGGTGTGTGGGGACGTATGTTTGGTTAGGTGGGCCTTAAAATTTCTTTAGTAATGGTGGTCAAATTTGTATGTTTGGTAGGTTGGTTAAACCATGAATGGGTTGGGGTGTCAAAGTTTAAAGGGTTTTTTTTAATTTGGGTTTTGGTGGGTTTCAAACAGAGGTGTTGGTGTTTGGGGTTGGTGGGGTGGTTTTTGGAAAGTTAAGGTTTTTGTTTTTATTGGGGGGGGGGTTGGGGGTTCGGTTTTGTTTTTGGGAGGGGGGGTCCTTCAATGCTTTGGAATTGTGGTCAATTCGTATGTTTGGTAGGGTAGGTCATCCATGAATGTTGGGTGTCAATGTAAGGTTTTATGTAATGTTTAGGTGGGATTATCTATCAGAGGATGTTGTTGTGTGTTGAGTAGGTGGGTGGACTGTTAAGTCATGATTTAATGTGTGTGGTACGTATGTTTGGTAGGTGGTCCCTTCATATGCTTTGGTAATGTGGTCAATTCGTATGTTTGGTAGGTAGGTTATCCATGAATGTTGGGTGTCAATGTAAGGTTTTATATAATGTTTAGGTGATTATCTATCAGAGGTGTTGTGTGGTTGAGTAGGTGGGTGGACTGTTAAGTCATGATTTTATGGTGTGTGGTATGTATGTATGGTAGGTGGTCCTTCATATGCTTTTGTAATGTGGTCAATTCGTATGTTTGTTAGGTAGGTTATCCATGAATGTTGGGGTGTCAATGTAAGGTTTTATGTAATGTTTAGGTGGATTATCTATCAGAGGTTGTTGTGTGTTGAGTAGGTGGGTGGACTGTTAAGTCATGATTTTATGGTGTGTGGTACGTATGTTTGGTAGGTAGGGGTAATGTCAATAGGACTATTTTCATTGTAGTATGATGCTTTGGGAATGTGGAGTGTCAATCGACAGTTGTGTTTGTTAAATTGTTGTGATCAAACAAGGTGTTTTGTGTGTATTGGAGTAGGTGAGTGGATAATCAAAACGTCTTCGATGTAGAGTGTATGGTCAGTCTTGTATGTTAAGTAAGGTGGTCTGTCAAATGTATTATGTGTCGGGAGGGGTGAGTGGTCTATCAAGAGGACTATGTGTTGGGTAGGCGAGTGGTTAACCAAGTGTCTCACGTATTGAGTAGATGGGGGGTCTATAAAGAGACTGCCTTTTTGGTAGTGTGATGGTATTTTAAGTTATGTCTGTAGAGTGTGTGGTTGGTCTATCTAAGGTTTTATGTTTGGTGGAAGGTGGGTTGGTCTATCAACATGACTCTGTGTTGAGTATGTGGGTGTTTAATCAAACGTCTGTGTGTTTAGTAGGTGAGTGGTCAATCAAGAGTCTTATATGTAGAGTGTGGTTAGTCTAGTATATTAAGTAGTAGGTGGTCAGTCAGATGTCTTATGTGTTGGGAAGGTGGGTGGCCTATCGAGGGTACTAGTGTGTGTTGGGTAGGTAGGTGGTCAATCAAAGGTCTTGTATTTAAGGTGTGGTTAGTCTAGTATATTAGGTGGGTAGATGGTCAGTCGGATGTGTTATGTGTTGGGAAAGGTGTGTGGCCTATCGAGGGTACTGTGTGTGGTTGGGTAGGTAGGTGGTCATATCAAAGGTCTTGTATGTAAGGTGTGGTTAGTCTAGTATATTAGGTGGGTAGATGGTCAGTCAGATGTGTTATGTGTTGGGAAGGTGTGTGGCCTATCGAGGGTACTGTGTGTGTTGGGTAGGTAGGTGGTCAATCAAAGGTCTTGTATGTAAGGTGTGGTTAGTCTAGTATATTAGGTGGGTAGATGGTCAGATCAGATGTCTTATGTGTTGGGGAGGTGGGTGGCCTATCGAGGGTCTGTGTGTGTTGAGTTGGGTAGATGGTCAATCAAAAGTCTTGTATGTAGAGTGTGGTTAGTCTAGTATATTAGGTGGGTAGGTGGTCAAATGTATTATGTGTCGAGAGAGGTGCGTGGTCTGTCAAGAGGGACTATGTGTAGAGTGTGGTTAGTCTAGTATATTAGGTGGGTAGATGGTTTAGTCAGATGTCTTATGTGATGGGGAGGTGAGTGGTCTATCGAGAGTACTGTGTGTGTAGGGTAGGTAGATGGTCAATCAAAGGTCTTGTATGTAGAGTGTGTTTAGTCTAGAATATTGGGTGGGTAGTTGGTCAGTCAGATGTCTTAGGGATAGGTGATGGATAATTAAGGGTCTTATGTGATGAATAGGAAGGTGATCTATCAAGAATGTTGTGTGTTCTAGGTTCTCCATGTGTTTCGGTCTTTGGGAGTGGTGTATATACATTTTCTGATCGAGTATATATAGTCAAAAGAAACCAAACTTTCTTACTGTTAATACCAAAGTTTCTACAATAGACACATTTCAACTAACTATTCGTTTATTTGTTTAATGTGCAAAGAATCAATAGCATCAGGTTTTGTTAAAATCAAGCTTAAAATGTGAAAATTATAGAGAATTTATTCCTATTGGCTACTTACACTTTGCCAACTGTTTGGAGTCAACTAAATAGCTATGTAGGTTAAAAAATTAATTTACAAGTGTTACATCAGTTTTGTACGTTGTTTTGAGCTCAAACTAGTTTTTAAAGGTTTCTATAAGAGTATTTTTAAAGGAATTTTTAATGTTTAGGACAAATATCGTTGTTATGACACTGCATTTTATCGCTTTTAGGGAATTATAACATATTTTGTACACAAATAACCCTATTTATGGACATTTTAACTAAAATTTTAAGGGGTTTGGGTTCCATTGTCATAGGTTTCCCTGACTACTGAGTTGTTAATAGATTCATATATCAAAGGGTCCAGCAGCCTAGTTAGTAACAAAGACTACACTCGTTCATCTAGTTAGTAACAAAGATTCGTACATCGTTCATTACGGGATGTAAAACAATGCTTGTGGGATGTGATAACAGCCACGGTTGACCTTTGAGGTCAAGTGATGTGATAACAGCGATAAAGCCCGGTCACCGTACACCAGTTGGCCTCGTATGTAACAATTAAATAAAAATAAAAAAGAAGTAAATAATTAATATAAATAATAGCTGTACCCTTGATTTTTAATTAAAACGTGTATTGCGGGTTGCCTAGAGTGTTAAGTAGGGGCTTGAGGATGATCTGTGATTCGATATAGGTAACAGTGTAGGAAGCCGTGGATGAGTGTCCGAAGGTAAGAGCGTATATTAACAGTGTATTTATTAAAAAGTTGAGAAAAATTAAATTAAATAAGTAGTCTAACAGTACGTGTGAGAAAGATTACTTGTAAAGTAGGGAGGTAACCAATCAGAGCGTAGCATTTGGGTGTGCGCCAGACCAGCTGACGATGTGTTACGAAGGTAGCCGACGGTCGCCGGAAGTACACGAAAGCATTTTATATATGTACATATGTAAATGGCCGCCATCTTTAGCATTTTATATAGTAGAGAAAGGTTAATAGTGTATTTTATATAGTATAAAGACCGAATTTGAGAAGGGAATTACCACCGGGGACTTCCCTTCCGGAATGGCGCCATTGTTCCGAAAGGATGCGCTAAGTTTTGCCACCAGGTGCGCTACGATTGGGTCGAGCACATAGAGTATATGAAATATTAATTTTATTATAGTGTATGAAATATTAATTTGTTATAGTGTATATATGAAATAATCCACAGAGTAGCAAGTCCATGCGCATGCGCGCCCGACCAGCCAGACGACGTGTGCATCATAGGCTAAGAGCGTACGAAGGTAGCCGACGGTCGCCGGAAGTACCCGAAGGGAAAGGTCGCCATATTGGATGAGGAATTTTGGGAGGGAATTTTGAGGAGGGAAAGACGTCATATTGGACAAAAAAGTTCATTTTATATAGTTATAACATGGAAAAAGACGCCATAATTGCAAAAAAAGTGCATTTTATATAGTATAACATGGAAAAAGATGCCATATTGGACAAAAAAGTGCATTTTATATAGTATAATATGGAAAAAGACGCCATATTGGACAAAAAAGTGAATTTTATATAGTATAATATGGAAAAAGACGCCATATTGGACAAAAAAGTGCATTTTATATAGTATAACATGGAAAAAGATGCCATATTGGACAAAAAAGTGCATTTTATATAGTATAATATGGAAAAAGACGCCATATTGGACAAAAAAGTGATTTTATATAGTATAACAAGGTCAACAGTGAATTTTATATAGTATAACATGGAAAAAGTTAGGTTAAGACTGTATTTTATATAGTGTATCTTATATAGTATAACAAGGTTAACAGTGCATTTTATATAGTATAACACGGAAAAAGTTAGGTTAACAATGAATTTTATATAGTATAACAAGGTTAACAGTGAATTTCATATAGTATGATGTGGGAAATTTGGAGGGAAATTTGGAGGAAAATCGGGAAAAATTGGGGAAAAAGTAAGGTAATTTCGGGAAAATCGGGAATTTGGGGAAAATCGGGAATTTTGGGGAATTCCGGGAAATATGTAGGAAATTTGGGAATTTGAGGTAATTTGGCGGGAAATTTGAGGTTAGGAAAAGTGAGGTTAGAAAATTTGGCGGGAAATGGGCGCGCCATCTTGGATCCGGCCGCCATCTTGGATCCGGTCCACGTGTACCGCCGCCATCTTGAAAGTCCAAAGGTCAAAGTGGGTCTGGCTACCTCACTTATTCACTACTAACGTATTCAACAGGACTCCCATAAATCCGGATATCTTGGACAGTATGAATAACTGCGGATGTCATATTGTAACGGCAGTCCTTTGGACTTGGGTCATGTGGAGTCAAACTATTAAGGATCATTAAGGACTGCTAAGGATTGTACTTGACCATTAATGTGTTCATCACGCCGACCAGTCGAAAATCAGTTCGTTTGATATGGGTATTTTATGTATATATGCTTTTTTCGTGTATCTTCCAACGTATGTCCGCTTAAGCCTAAATGCTAAGATTATGGATGCCTATGCTGTTCCAATACTAAATATTTCTGATATTGGTAACTTAATATCCGTTACATTTTAGAGTTAGAAATGTAACTTATTTTCATTCTTTTTTTCAATATACATAATGTATTACCAACGAATCTAACTGTTCATAACTTGTTTCTCTTTTACTTGTAATATACTAATGTACATGCTAATAGGCTGATGTTTGTAAATACTCAACTTGAGGTTGAATTGTTATTGTAAACAACTCTTAATATTTTATTCATAGATATGAGCCGACGACACAACTTTGTACGTATTTTAAGTTGAATCGAATTATTACATAAATGTAGGATGAGTGTGGATGGCATGTGTAGTCTGGTTACTAACTGAGTTTGACTGTTCCTCACAAGGGGCCATTTATTAAAAACCCAATAGCCATTGCAACTAAGGGACCTACAGCTTTACGTGGGATCGGAACCACGTAGTAATGGTCCGAGTTTCAAATAACTGACAAGCTGATACTCAGTTATCTTCCTACCCACCATGGCCACCCCAGACTTCTCTATTTATGCCACGGCCGATAGTAACCATTGAGCGGAAGGCCAATGTCAGTATTAAGAGGACCGATCACAAAACCTATCGCCTTCAATAGGCCTATCCACAATACTTTGTCCCGAAGTACTTTCCAGTAATTTTATGTGTAACGAAAGTTATAAATGGTGAGGATTACTACTTTGCCAGTAAAATACAACTAAAAAAGTAATTAACCACGTTTAAAAGTTATTCGTATACAAAGCTAGACTTTTGTTCAAGAATAAAAACATTGTGGACAGTACATTATTTCCTCTAATTCAAAATAAGTATTAAATGAAAGTTCAAAACATTAAGAATAAATCATATCGGAGAATAAAGAGAGGTCGCACATCAATAGTGTGCTAAATATATTTCGAGTAGGTATTTCCCCAGTTTGCCATGTGATGGTAAGACCACCACCTCGTCAAATCAAATCAAACGTAACGCTTATTTAATTTAACCTAAGACACACAAGTTGTATGGAACAAAGTTACGAGTAAGTTGTCAGTCTCTTCCTTATCCCCCTCCCCTCAAATTCCCGAACGATAAACGTTATAAATATTACTAAAGATGTACACAGTTGTAATCTATGTATAAAACTGTCACTAACGTGTTCGCTGTAGCCATAAGAAATCGACCTCTGCTTCTTTTTATTTGTGGATTTCATCAGCTCTCAGTGCTTCATTATATTCATTACAATCGGCCTATCAATTAATGACGATCCCTCTGACAAAAAATCTTCAATTTTTAGTTATTTTACATTAAATTGGCTCATCCCGCTCTATGCTACCAACCCTCATTTACAGTAATGATAATCTTTGTTTAAGTTTACCCGATTTTTTTTTTTTTAGTTGTAGTATTTCCTTTATTTATTTTTTTTTTTTCCTAACCGAATATAAATTATTCTAGTTGCCTAACAATTGTCCGATTGTAATACTTTTCAAGGCCAATCGACATCTAATTCTACAGTATAGGAAATTCTCGGTATATCGTACTAATCGGTTTATTTTATTTTATGTTTAATTTATTCTTTAAAAAAAAAATATTACTTTTATAACGTAGTTTGATAATAAGAAAGATACCTTTTATTGTTGATTGTCAATTGTTACTTTTATATTGGACAGAATTTATCAAAATATTATGTAATACTCGTAACATAAATGCTGTAACTTTTTCAATTCCAGTTAGAAATTTAGATATTTTAACAACTAATCGTAGTTTACGACAAAATATTAATTTTCTATGTACAGTATAATTTTTTGGATGTTTTCTTCTTAGGTGAGAATAAGTTGCCAAAGTTGCTTGAATAGTTCTTTTCCTTGGTTAGATTAAGTTATGTTTTGCTATGTTTTATAGATCAAGTTAAGATTTATTAGGTTAGATAGGTTAAGTTACGTTTTGTTAGGTTATATAGGTTAAATTACGTTCAATGTAAGGCTAAATAGGTTGTTACGTTTGTTAGGTTATATGGGTTAAATTACGTGTTATGTTTTATAAGGATAGATAGATTGTTACGTTTTGTTAGGTTATATGGGTTAAATTACGTGTTGGAAAGGTTAGATAGCTTGTTATGTTTTATAAGGATAGATAGGTTGTTACGTTTTGTAGGTTATATGGGTTAAATTACGTGTTGGAAGGTTAGATAGCTTGTTATGTTTTATAAGGCTAGAAAGGTTGTTACGTTTCGTAAGGTTAGATATGTTAAGTTACATTTTGTTAGGTTATATGGGTTAAATTACGTGTGTAAGATTAGATAGGTTGTTATGTTTTATAAGGTTAGATAGGTTGTTACGTTTCGTAAGGTTAGAATAGGTTAAGTTACTTTTTATTAGGTTATAAGGGTTAAAATACGTGTTGTAAGATTGGATAGGTTTGTTATGTTTTATAAGGTTAGATAGGTTGTTACGTTTGCTAAGGTTAGATAGGTTAAGTGTTACATTTTATTAGGTTATAGGGGTTAAAATACGTGTTGTAAGATTGGATAGGTTGTTATGTTTTATAAGTTAGATAGGTTGTTACGATTCGTAAGGTTAGATGGATTGTTACATTTCGTAAGTTTAGATAAGATTACGTTTTTTTAGTTGAATAGATTAAATTACATTTTGTTAGGTTAGAAAGGTTATGTTACGTTTTGTTAGGTTAGATAAGTTAAATTACGTTTTGTTAGGTTAGATAGGTAAAGTTACGTTTTGTGTAGGTTAGATAGGTTAAGTTGCGTTATATTAAGTTAGATATCCTAATTTACGTTGTGTTTAGGTAAAATTAGGTTAATTTAGGGGTTTTTACGGTCAAGTTTAGTTAGTTTAAGTTTGTCGTGTTGACGTAGCTTTCGACTACAAAAATTTGTATAGTAGGCCTATTTTGTCTCCATAAATACGTTCTAGCTTATCTAACCGAAAAATCCCATTTTCTATCTTGTAATATAAGCCACATCTGGGTTCTGTTTTATTGGTCCTACCACTTTTTACCGCCGTAGTGGCTGTCAGTTTCCGTATTTTTCTCAAAGTACTGAATTACAATTTTGAGCATGCATTATTTTGAATAACATTTTAGTATTTAATTTTTATAGAAATTAATTTACTGAACATTTTTTTAATTCTTAGCTGCATCAGTTAAACTGCGTTTGGTTATAACAATCTAGATGGAATTGAGATTGAATTGCAATGTGTC
The DNA here is from genome assembly GCA_035578905.1 of Stictocephala bisonia. Taxonomy (NCBI): domain Eukaryota; kingdom Metazoa; phylum Arthropoda; class Insecta; order Hemiptera; family Membracidae; genus Stictocephala; species Stictocephala bisonia. The sequence continues at coordinate 17,733 of JAQJVL010004258.1, read as the reverse complement.
TGGTATCCACTTACATATCACAGATTACTAAACAAAATTTTGAACGTTCCAACTGTATCGAGGAATGATGGAACGGTCCGCGAAGTAATATCTGCTGAGAGTGAGGTTTAATCTTATCCGCGCAATTATACACACGCGGAAAAGATATGGATTATTGTAATAAGATAACTATCTCGATCCGATTCTCAGCGACAGATCAGACAGTTTTGTTGGCAAGACCTGGACAGCTAATTTTCCTCACTCAGACTGCCTGAACGGACTTGTCCGCTGCAAAACTTAGATAGACTCGAAATGGTTACTTTCTGGAAATTAAATTGACTTTTTAATCACTATGTTACTTTTGAAAGAAGTAAAAATAAAAATGTTTACTAATGTTTACTCATTGCTGCAAATTACAAGGTTCTAAATAAATGTTTAAACAGCCAATAAGATTAAGCATACTAGCAAGAATTATTTATCAATAAATGATATGAAAAACAACTTCTTGTATTATTGTTACAAATACAATACATATTGTTAAAATAAAAATGATTTAAACGATACTAAATGCTCTGCTGGAACATAGCTTTATTTACTTGGTCAAACTAATTGAAAATAAAAATCAGCTGACTCCTCCCACTTTAAAGAATGTGCACTACTAGTTTGTCTGCATGTCGTCCACTCGTACTTGTATAATAACTTGTGCTGTTAAATATTAAATAACTTACCAAAAACTTAATAAGAGGGGGATTTCCCGCTGTTTTTTCACAATATACAATAACATCAGAGGCGTCAAGAATCCCTTGCGTTGTCAAAGTTCTTGTTATTGTATGCAAGTATGGCAAAATAATTCGTTGACTGTGTTTATTGAGTTTGATAATAAATTATATGAAATCAAATAAATGTTAAAGGGAAAGAGTGTACTTTTCATTATACTACCTACCCCTTCGTGGTTCTTTCTGACCATCTCTATCAATATGTCAAGATGTCATCAATATAATATCAAGTCTACTTTATCGGATTTTCAAAGTAGTGATATCATTACAGAAATAGCAGAAATGACCTTCGCCCAAGATAAACAAACTAGCAAACCGTTTTATTTATGTTTTCTGTATCAGCTGTTTGAAATCATTTATTAACTTAATAGATAATGTTACTTTTATGGTAAAAAGGAAAACGTTGAGGGGGGCTGTTTTTCTACCCCTTAGGGAATTGGAAATTCCTAAATCCCTCTGCATTTCGTCAAAATCTGTTCTCTTGGTTCTGGAGATTTCGTGATAAGTATATTTTAATATTTATTACTTCATTACTATTACTTAATTTGTAATGAATTTACTATATTTCTAAATATATTACATAAAGTAATAAAATGAATGTTATTTTTTGCGAAGCTGCTATCGCATGCCTACACTCAAGGTTCAGGCTCGCTCGGCGTAGGAGTTCGGCGGCTTTCTTCATATATCATAGCCTTGCATCTGGACAATCTGATTTAAATAGATTTGCTTACGCCCGGAGCCCAGTACAAGAACTTGAAAAAAATGGCTGTATTCTATTGAATATATTGCACGCCCCAGTCAGCTGTTTTCTTATTTTGCATTTGCACTTGGCAGTAGATGGATCATTACACAGGCAAGGTATGTTTGGAATGTGAATCTTGCCTTCATTTTTGTCAGTTTTTATTTTCCGAATGATAAAACTGAGTTTTTCATACAGAAAATAAATTAAAAACTTATTCATTACTTACCACGATCATAATATCTAGAATCGTAAGTGATCTAGAATGATAGGGAGCTATTTAACATAAAGAAATTCCTAGGTCTCATTAATAAATATAGGAGAAAGTTTAAGACCTAATATTTATCCATAGGAATATATAATCATTTCCAGTAAAATTATTAGTAAATGTTTAGTACATAACATTGTTATAGATTTGATCGTTTACCTTTTGCTAGTAAATATTGAGTGATCACTTAATATTTAGTCTTCTATTCAAACAGTAGGCTCGACGGAAATTCAAAGTATATCCTTAATATTTTGGACTCTCTTCATACTCGTATTTCACTCATTCGTCAAGAGAATGTTAATTGACGGCCATCACCTGGCTTGGCTTCTTCAAAAGTCTCATCTTTCAATTGGATATCCGGATGTCATTTAATATTATATAATTAATATGTTTGCTAATGCATTTCCGCAACAAACAAAATTCTTTTGGGAAAACAGGGATAAACTTTTTATTTTAGGATTTATACTCTTATAGATAATAATTATCGTGATAATAAATATTCTTACAGATAATAAAACTTATCTTCAAATTTTTATATTTAAGTTTGCTTTTAATTTATGTTTCTGTAATGACAAATAAACTTTATAATTTTTCCAGTGTATTCATTGAATATATTTTGTTCAGTTTCAAGATGTGTATTATTTTATTTCCTGAAGAAGAAAGTTTAATTTTTCTGGATGTAGTCCTAATGCTATTGGTAGTAGTTCTACCATATCAAAATGCACAGATTGACAACGTTTCGTTTCTTGCTATCAGAACATATTATGGGTATATCCAGTGTATATCACATTGGAACATTTCACGTTCTTAATCGCTTGTCATCAATCCTGGTTGATGAGTATATATATATATTTAAAAAACATTTTAATAATGTAATGAGACTTATCGCACATATAAGGAAGGGCTAACAAAAAGATACATCAAGACTGTAAGGTAACATTTATGTCACATACGACAATTTCCTCAGCTATTATTTCCTCCAAGCTTGATGTGACATTTAAGTGACTGTAAAAGATCAGTGACTAGAGGAAACCTCTTTGTCACTCGGTAAGTGGAGTGGAAATCAATAACAGTTCTAATTAATTGTAGCACTAAGACAGAGATCTCAGACCGGCGGAGGGGAGGGGACGGTCAGCCATTAGTTGACGCTTGGACAATGGCTGCCATATTTTTATACATCCCCGGTTCCCATTATCGGCCATTATTTTGCATACGCTCTGCACCACTGTAGGCAATGTACAACAAAATCAAGATCAAGCTCGATTCGTTGTGCGCCGTAAAGGAGCGCCAAAAAAGTGAACTCCTCTAGTCTGGCCCAAGGCACCTTACTAATTGTACCCTATTGCATCGGCCACGGCTTTTCCACATACATCGGCCCATTTCGTCTTTCGATATTTTAAAATAATATTCCATTGTTTTCAAGTATTGCAGTTAGAAATCGTGGGCAGGCCCGTATATTTATGGCTGTGCTGCCCCGGGCGTTCAAATCACTTACTTTCGTGCCCCGTCATGGTTGGCATGTTTCACAAACACCCCCTTATCCATGCCATCTACTATAACTTACTGCTTTGCGATTTTATCAAAATAACCCGACTAATATTTAAGAAGTCCATTGTTACCGGTCCCGCCTTTTCTACACCTTATCTCCGGCCTCTCTAAGTTAACTGACGCCATTTAATTTCTCACTACCGCCCCCGATGGGATCTCCTGTCTTACGGATGTTTACTCCCTCCAGCCAGTTTTAAATATCGGCATGCTTTCTGTTCATCTCTGTGCAATTATATATCTACCTTTATTGAAACCAATGACGTGAGGTTATTTTATTACATTGTGTATTTAGCAATATATCCTACTTCTCCTCCAGGTCAACAGATGACGTTTTACAAGATCATTTACATATTTACGCGGACTTGGAAGTTGGATTTCCGTTAACCGTTACTACGCTCCACAACCAAAATGACCAACCCTCCTCCCCAATCAAAAGTACACGTTGACGACTTTAACATCGAGCTTGCCAATATGGATAGTCACCCTTGTTTAAACTTGCTATCCATAAATGAACAATACACACTTTAAAACACGACTGCGTCACATAGAAGAAAGAAACATATGTCGCATCCAATAGTGCACTGAATATATGTGTCAAGTAGTTATTTATTCAGTTTCCCATGAGATGGAAGGACCAACAACACCTTGTCAGTCCCTTATTCCCCCAAATCCTCAATGATAAACGTAGAAGTCTATTTATAACTTCTTCTGATTTGTTTCTCCGTGACTGCGTATACTTCATCTTGACTTCGATTGTATTATCGACTAAAATCAGGTTACCATCTAGTAAAAGTTTATATTTTTCTAATTTCTTAGAAGTTAGATTAGTTATTATTGAGTACACCTACCCATATTACAAGGACTCCCTGATTGCAGAAAAGCTGCATTTTCAAAATATACCCCAGTCATTTAGACAAACTCACATTGCTCGTGATTTGTAAATAAAAAAAGACTTATTTTTTATTTACTATTTATTTATTTATTTTTATTTATTACTTATTTTTTATTTTTTATTATTTGTTTTCAACTGATGATGGTCTTTCGAGACAGAAATCGATTTTGAACATTAAAAACATCAAGAAAAGATTGCTAAGTGTTGTTCTTTATATATATATATATACTATATATATATATATATATATATATATATATAATATATATATATTATAGTATAATATAAAGACTTTTTCTGTCATTGAACTATAAATAAATATCAGCTTGACGTTACAATTATTAGTTGGTCAATGAGTAATAATACATATAATGCTTCCTAAAGCCTCCACGTTTTAACAATATCTTAATAATTTTAACACAATAAATTGTCGATTGTATGAATCTAAAAACCCCAAATAGTACATAATTTATAAAATTCTTATCGTCCGTTTTTTAATGTTAATTTGAACCCACTTGTCCTGTTATTCAGCGACTGCAATTTGAATCGGTAATCACACATACGATTTGCGACCATTAAGGGCGAGGAATGCCTGCAGCTAGTTAAGGCTCACATTGTCGAGCCCGCCGTCTCGTTATTCCACATTGTCGACCAATAGCATTGTCAATATGATGACCCAAAATGGTCACCGATAGTGTCCTGGTATGAGTTGGAGAAATCAACAATACAGTGTATATTGCAATGAAGTTAGGAGTCCTTCTGTGCTTGGTTACATAGTGCTTCAGCCTTATAAGTATTGATAAATGTGCAGTGGCCTGCTGAATTTTTAATAAACATTTTACAGAACGTGAAGAATCTGCTTTCGAACGTGAAGAAGTGGATTTCGAAATGTCAAAAAGCCCAGTGTTGAAAGGATTGACGTATGATGCAATGGGATTATTCAAACTGTCCTGTATCCATTATCTATTCCCTCTTATATGTAATGTTACCAACTTAAATAGAAATAACTCTTTTATTAACTTCATTTCGACTGTTGGTCGAAATAAGCGCCGCTTATGCCTGTCGTAATAAACTGTTCTTAAGGTTCGTGTTTGGCTGGGTACGAAATGTGTGTTCCATGCAAGGGAAAGATAGCCAATAAGAGAAGTCGTCAAAGGAAAAAGGGTGGAGTACGAAAAGTTGTTGTTCCAATGGAGGTGGGGTTGCAGGAATAGTGTTTGAAGGGACATCAGGAGGACTCGAGATGAGTGTTTAATGTGAAGGAAGGTGGCTAACACAAGTTGTTCTCGAAGGCAATGGGGATGGACTACTGTAAGTTATGTTCCAATAAAGTTGGAGTACAGAAATAGTGTTGAAATATGACATCGTCCAATAAAGTGAGCCAGGGACGAGCCTAGACAAAGTGAGACGAGTTTTTTTTATTTTTATTGAAAAAATCATTTTCAATCAATTAGAAATTAAATCGATGTATATCCCAAAAAAATTGTATTATTTATAGTGATGAGAAGCTATTTTAATGTTAACGCATAAGGCAGGAGAATTTGTAGGGTTGACATGTTTGGCCTCTATGACGTCACCTTCCAAGTGAGCTAGGGACGAGCTTAGACAAAGTGAAACGAGGCAGGATAATTTGTAGGATTGACACGTTTGGCGTCTATGACGTCACCTTCCAAGTGAGCTAGGGACGAGCTTAGTCAAAGTGAAACGAGGCAGGACCATTTGTAGGGTTGACATGTTTGGCCTCTATGACGTCACCTTCCAAAGAAGCTAGGGACGAGCTTAGACAAAGTGAAACGAGGCAGGATAATTTGTAGGATTGACACGTTTGGCCTCTATGACGTCACCTTCCAAAGAAGCTAGGGACGAGCTTAGACAAAGTGAAACGAGGCAGGACAATTTGTAGGGTTGACACGTTTAGCCTCTATGACGTCACCTTCCAAGTGAGCCAGGGACGAGCTTAGACAAAGTGAAACGAGGCAGGACCATTTGTAGGGTTGACACGTTTGGCCTCTATGACGTCACTTCCAAGTGAGCCAGGGACGAGCTTAGACAAAGTGAAACGAGGCAGGACAATTTGTAGGATTGACGTTTGGCCTCTATGACGTCACCTTCCATGTGAGCCAGGGACGAGCTTAGACAACGTGAGAAGATGCAGGACAACTTGTAGTACCGACACCTTTGGCACCCCCTATACATTTCACAACAAACCCTCGCCAACATTGCACAACGTATTGTACCACAACTCGATAAATCTCTACTAATGAGAGAAAGTTGTGACCGCCATTCGTGTTCCTCAAACCTTGATATAAATTTTGTCGGCCGATTTAAATAATTTCGCTCCCGCCATAAAGTAACCGCAAGAACGGCAGATTTATTGGCCGCAGTTCAATATTTCATTGATCGAGCCCAGGCCTGGGGCTTGGTAATGGCCCGCCGTTTTGACGGCAGGAACCGTTACGGAAAACAACTCCTCAAAGTGGCCATTTAAATGGGAGGTCTCGCTATTGTTAATTGGCATAAATATCTCCTATCGAATAACAGTTGTCATTTATGAATCAAACTTTTAGTCTACCAATTCAAATTTTGGAGGATAGTTTCAATATAAACCCCTTTCTAAAAAGGGAGTAGATTATTTAGCTAAAAAATTGTCTCACTTTTAGTTTACGTTTGAATTGTTATCCATCGCAATGCTGAAATGTTAATGTAAGATAAGCCTACTTCTAGTCTGTCTATTCTATATAAATATCAAAGGTATATTATTACTTACCGCGAGACATATGTATTGTTCGATATTTTTCCATTCACTTTTCTTGCATTTTAAATGTGCAGGTATAGATTATAGATTCATAATTCTTATTGAACAAAGCAAATGGAATTCAATTCAAGACTTTTGCAGTTAAAATAACAACTCAACCATCCATTTCTTCACAAAAGTCGAAATTATCAACACGACTTTGAAAAAGCGCTGTTGTGTGGGAGAAACCCCCTATACATAAAAATACAGCTATTAACCAATAAATAGACTGGAGGGATTGTGTTCAAATAGATTATTCATTAAAGGAATGAAGATGCATCTAGAAAGAATTTAGATGAGATTGACGTGAATTTGCAGGAGTAGTGGAAAAGTACCCCCCTAGCAACTGCCTACGTCACTGACATCACGAAAACGTTACTTGGACAGCTGACGAAACTGGTGTCCGCGACTGTAATAGTACCCCCCTCCTGCGACTGATCTAGTAAACTCGCTGAATGTAATGATATATTCTAATATAAATTTATAATCAAATACAGCGAGTTTTGATCGGATTTATAGCATTTGGAAAGTAACCCCCCCCCCCCGACCGGCTTTAAATGGATTTAAATCAAAATAAAATCACTACATATCCTGACACATGTGAAAGTAATGTATCGTAACTATACATGTCCTATACTTTGTGCACTCTCAGAATGCGGGTCGAGCTCAGGTAGTTTCACTCACACAGACACAGGGGATTAGAGCCGGTCAAGTCCGACCGCGGCCGACCCTATTTTCCGCTTCATTAATCACCTAGTGGAAGTTCTCAGTCACGCTAAACTTTTTTTATTTAGCATTTTATGTAAAAACTTGTAGCAGATATACATTCTACGCATTATTACAAGAAAAATGATATAAAATAATATGCTGTTTACTTTGCTGAAACTACTAAAAACATGAGTCATGGAATATTGAAATATACGCAAGGTAAAAAATGACAAACACAACCCAATGCAGTACTATTCTATAGACTGATATGAGCAGGTTTTTGTATATATATTTGTATGTTTTCGACCTTGTATCTTTATAAGACCCCAGATTACTTTAACCTTTCACTTCAAATTTAATAACTAATTTGTATAAAAAAATTATTGTTCGGAATATACGGTATTCTGCACGAACAAAATTGGTAAAGATTTAATATTGACAAAAATATACAAATGGTAATAAACAAAACAACAATATGTTCTGGAGGATTTATTGAACAACATCATTGAAAACTGAACATTGCAAAGTGGTAGATTACAAAACTAAAGACCCGGATTACAAATGATTTTAAAGTTATACTTAATAGATAAAACGAACGATTAAACCAAATTCCAATGATGAAATACCAATGGTGGCACACTTAAGTTGGACACCCTGTATATTATATAGAAGTTCTGAAAAATACTATGGGTGAAAAAAATACTGAAATCATATCACAGCGTTAGTCAGAGGTACATAACAAAATTTACTCAAAGAGGATGGACACCACCAATGTCATCGTCATCACTTTCACTGTCTTCTTCACTGTCTTCATCACTTTCGCCGGGAACCAAGTTTATAAGAAACTCCTGCACACTATGCTGATCGAGCCCTTCTTTTTTCCAATCTGCTTCCAACAACTTCTCGACGTGTTCCACATACTTGCTCCACTGTTCTTGTTTCACCGCACTTACAGCCTCGTAGAATAAATCCTGACAGTCTTTGATTTTGAACGAAGTGTTTCGTTCCCTGACAAATCTTTTGATGTAAGACCAAACCATCTCTATGGGGTTGTATTGGCAGTGGTATGGTGGCAAGCGTACAATTGTAAACCCCATTTTCCCAGCTTTATCGTCAATTTCATATGTAGGCAACGGTGGTTTGTGAAGACGAACAAGCTCGTACAGCTCAGGCCTTTTCAAGTCATTTGGGAAAGGAATTCCTCGCTTTTTTAGCCACTCTATCATGACAGCTTTCGTAGAAGACGAAGTTGGTGCCTTATCTTTTACCCTCGAGTGATATGGAGCGTTATCCATGACTATTGTTGCACCGCGAGGTAGGACGGGAATTAAGGTGCCGAAAAACCATTTTTCAAAAACAGTACCGTCCATGTCCTCGTGGTAATCTCCAGTTTTTTTGGATTCAAATACCAACGGAGGAGCTTTGATCCAACCTTTAGAACTACCAGCGTGGCAAATGATCAGCCGCTTACCTTTTCCTAGTGGGGTTGCTAAAGTGGTTTTTAGGGTATCATCTGTCCAGCCTTTGTCCTTACTATCATTCTGATTAATCCAAGTTTCATCCAAGAAATACGTTTTTGATAAATCCACATTGTGCATCTTGCGCAAGAAACTACACCTCATTAGTGAGACTGATGGTTTTTCAAGTAATATTTTCCTTTTCTGAAATTTCTTGTACCTGAAGCCGAGTTCTTTTATAATTATTCTTAATGAAGTTTTACTATTAGTGTATAATCCTGCCTCCTTCAAAGAAACCATTAATTTGGACAATGTCGGGACTTCCTTTCTATCGTAATAAGTCATAATATGCCGCCTGATTGCCGATTTATCAAACTCATCCAAGCACGTTACCTTATTTCTCGCTTTCGGCGTTTTTTCCTAGGCGTGCTCAAAACAATGTTTGCTGGAGTGTGCTGCTCGTCTTCAGCGATTTCCATTGCAGTTCCTGAGTCGTCTTCATTGGGCGCAACAGACGCATCTATTACCGCACAGGCCGCACGTACTTCTGCTTTTATGTTTTCAACTGTCCGCAAAGACACACCGCATGCATCAGCAGTTCTTTGTAACACTTTTTTAACATCAATTAAAGGTCCTTTATTATTTTTTTCACTTTCGAAGTAGTTCATAACACTCGCGATCATTGTTCTCGCCTGTGAATGAATTACCTTCGGACGTTTTTTTACCAGAGACATAGTGACTGCACACGCGGACACAAATTAAACACTAAAACAATGATGCTACTAACACAGTAACACGCGATGTTCTAAACTAGAAAACTAAGAACGTCGAACATAACTGATCAGTCCGGAGTTAATAATCGTACTGAAGACCCATTTTGTAATCCCGGAAGTGGGAAAGAAAGGATTGGGATTCAGCTAGGAAGGAAGTGGATGATTCACACTTACTGATAATATCATTAGTGAGCAAACAATTTGGAGTTCCTTAAGAACTGACCCTTGGTTGGTATGTTATTTAAAATGTCATTACACCCCGGCATCCACCGCTTCCGCTGCGGGACGGAATGGCGCGCGGACGTTGTACCGTGACTAAGTTTACACCAAAAGTACTGTACCTCGTCCACTCGGGAGTTTTGTATTATACCAAATAAAGTTCAATATAAGAAATATATAGGAAATAAATAACAAACTTAAGCTTGATTTATACAACTAATTACTAAATTTATAAAATGATTTTCAGTTGTTTAATTAAAGTAAACTGCATATTATTTTATATCATTTTTCTTGTAATATTGCGTAGAATGTATATCCGTTAAAAGTTTTTAAATAAAATGACAAATAAAAAAAAGTTCAGACTGACTGGGAACGCCCACTATCTGACTAATAGAGCGGAAGTTAGGGAGGTCCTAATCACCAGCGCTCTGGCGTTTGAGTGCGCGTGCGTTCGAGGGGACTCTACCTGAGCTCGACCCGCATTCTGGGAGCGCACAAAGTATAATAATTACAACAAGACCAAGTAATTAATTTTACGACCTCTAAAAGCCAAGAAAACAATGTTTCAGGTAAATGATTTAAACTTTTTTTCGAAAGGTTAAAATTCTAAAATCCACTAAACTTATACAAAACATTCCTATCAACCAGGTATTAAAATCTAAATGTGATACGTTAACGGGGTTTGTGTAATAGTGATGTAAACTTGATGTACAGTGAAAACTAGATAACATTCCGGTACATTTTTTGTTCCAACTAGGATAAAATTTACTACACTTTTTATTAAATTTGAAATTCACATGTCATAATGCACAAATAAACGAGGAAACAATGGTATAACTAGATTTTTCGTAAGTTTCTTATTTTCTTAGAAAACAACCTTCAAACTCGGGTCCACTAAATTTCTGCGCCGACAGTAGTTGATCAGGATTATGAACTAGATCAGTAACTGTCCACTGTTATTTTTCATGAGTAGAAACGAATATTCAGGTTATGTATAATTCATTAAACACCAACGTAAACAGAATAAAACGGATAACATGTCTATTCTCTGTGCCGAAGCATCAAATACAAAATGCAAACGCCTTCACTATTCCTGATACAGTCCGCTCAACAAGCCTTGGGGGGTACTTTTGCAGGGGCTACTTTTCCAGGCCGTACACCACGGACGGTAGGGGTACTTTTCCAGTCAGCACAAATTCACCTAGCACGGTCCTAGTTATTACATTATCATCTTAATTCATTCAATGATAATAATATACCATTTAATAGTTTCAAAAGATCAAACAGCTGAAATCTCACAGTAAGGATGTTCGCGACTGGAAAATTACCTCCCCCCCGCGTATGCCTTCACTGGGGGATACTTTCCAGGGGCTACTTTTCAGGTGCCCCGATTTGCATATCTCGAAAAGAAAATTGTTATCACTCCTGGAGCCTACAGCGAACCCATTTAAAGGCCACAAATATGTGTGCAAGGATAATTTAAGGAAATCCAAAAAATAGCTGAAATATTGGCTGAAGTAAAGAAAGCCATCAGAGTTCGATTAGTTAGTATTTTGTTCGCGTCGTGTTCTACACAGGTATGAAAACCCAAAAAGAATAAACAAGAAATAATTAAATTAATCTGAGAATTTGTTCTGCCGACAGATAAACAACTCCCCTGAGATGTACAACATGGGATTTTTTGTAACTATATTTCTGTTTGAGGTGTTGTAGGGTGAACGATCAGGCACTAACTTAAGAAGTCCTAGCTAGGGGAAACAGTATACAACACACCTCTTCTAACAAAAAATAGAAGCCCGCTTCTTGAACTAATTTAACAAATATTGCTAGAGAATCTAACAAAATAATTTTTGAATAAAGTAAAGAATAAGTTCCAAAAACAGAATGTTCTACTTTGGAGAACTTTTTACTACTGTATCTTCTTCCTAACAATTTTCTCTGCCACCATCCATCTCCTCTCTTCGTGTGGTACCCCCCTCCCCCACCTCATTCCTTATTCCCCCCTCCCTCTTGCTTGATCCAAATCAGAACTAGTCCGAGCGGTCTGAACCCTAAAATCCTTCCTTTATAATTATGCTAAACAGAGGATGTTATCGAATCTTCAATGTTTCATTTCTTTCTTCTGTTTTTACTATGGCCTGTCCGCTTTAATGATAAGTTTTTTGTCTCTGCTACTCTCCCCCTCCTTAAAATCAATCCTTTATTTTCGTAATTTTGAAATAAAAACATAAACACGAGTAAAGTCCTTGTAAATTTTCTCAAAATCTTGGAAAGTTCAATTGAATGTGCGAAAGTCATGCGTTTTCCGTATACAACCACAGAGAAAAGTAAACAGAAGTCGCTTTCTTATAGCCGAAGTGGTAGTTACGTATACATTACAGCTAACTGACGTACATCTCTAGTAATAATTGATAAGTTCATCCTGGTAGATTTGAGGGTCTGACAAGGTGCTCGCCCTGATATATCTTGAAAAACTAGACAAATCATTATTTGACAAACATTTAGCGTACTACTGGATTTCGGTCTCTGATTCTTTTCTGTGGTACAATATTATAAAAACACTAAATTTTATTACCAAAGCAGAAATTTGCGTTCTAAAACTCAAAACACGCACCTATATGTACAGAGCAATAGAATTTTATCTGTACATTAGAAAACATGTACTTTTTAACGCTTTTGTAATTAAATGAATATACAACAAATAAAGAGCCTGTAAAATGAAAATGGTGTTTTATTCCCAAGCAAAGCAATGGCATCGCACAACCAACTTGCGCGTGTGGTCCAATCAAAATGTGATTATTCACTAAGATGGCGATTATTCTTGCAAATTAACCTTTTGGCGAATGTACAATCAAGGCTGGTCATTAAATTCGCCCACGTACTTAAAGAAAAACCTGGACCTCATCCTCCAGGACCCAGCCAAACTGAAATGTTACCCGAAGAATTATGACCTCTGTGATTACAATCGAAGGAATTGGCGGCATGTAACTATTTATTTATTGGTTAGAAAATAGCTTTTAAATAGCGTATCATTATTTATACATATATTTACATAATTGTTGGGTTTCAGGGGCCCATTATGAATATAAGGCAGTCCACTTCTTTGACAGGTATTTTTATGTTCTTTCGTCATCAGGTATTATCAAACGATATATTATTAACACATCATTTAACGAGTTCAAATCGTTAGACGACAATGATCGTAGGCTGGTCTAATTAGCTGCGAAAACAGTGCCATAATGAGGAAAGTAAGCATTTCCACGTGTGCTATAGTCGTTGCACAAGCTTATAGTATGGTTATAAGTTAATTAATCCGTTTATTTTTAAAATAATCCGATGTACAGAATAAAATGAACAGCATACTCATGATTTCATTTTGTTGCAGGTAATGGCAGTTTCCATAGGTCTACCTACGTTGGTGAGGTAAATTTAACTATATCCTTGTTCATAGTAATGTTAGTAAAAAATCATAAACAGAATTTAGTAAGAGTTAGAATTTAAAAACTTATTTATTATAAGGAATGTCATACTTTATAGAGAGACAGCTTTAACGATTATCTAAGGGAAGTTAAATTAATAATATTTTCGGATATACGTAAGTTTATTTATTTTATATATATATATGTATATATGTATATATATATATATATTTTTTAATCTATTGTGACTTTCTAGCATGTTTGAACATAAATCTCCTGAAACATGGCTAAACATGTTCGTCATTTACACATCGTAAAACGAGAGGTATGGGGTTACGCGGGTGTAAATTCCAATGCATCTCTAACCTGGATAAAATTCTAAGAATTTAGGAATTTTTTAGAGTACATGTTTTTAGTTTATTTTTTTTATACAGGGTGTTCCGCTTCGACTGTCACATACTTTAGAGGATTGTTTGTCATAATAAAAGCAAATAATACCGTATAACATGTGTCTTTTCTCGATTCGTTTTCTGTCTGTGTCTCTGTATGTGTTTTTATAAAAATGTTAATATCTCAAAAAAAAAAAGGTTTGAAGTAGTGCAGTACTGCATTTTTGTGAAAGTTGATCTTTGAAAAACACATTTCATGCAAAAACGCTGTAAATATAAAATTATTAGTTTCAAAACGGCACCTGTCTAAAAACGTTAAATTCAAATATATAAAAAAAACTAACATTTTACCCCTAAAATGTTAAATACAATATTTTTAGACTATAATGTGCCAAATTAAACTATTTACTAATTTAGAAGATTGGATAATAAATACCAGAGAAACCTTATTTTTTGTGACTGAAAGCACAGTAATGAGTTCCCAGATGACAATGCTTTTAGTCAGGATAAAATGTTTTTCTGTTATTTATCATCCGATCTTTTAAATTCGGTATAAAGTTGAATTTTAGATGGAATATTGGGAAGAACAAAGGTGTCACTCCTAAGACGTTAGAGACTTTGAATTGACGTTAATTACCGTCATTACGAGCACTTGTTGTAAATATAATAGTAATTAAATATTTGATGAATGTTATAAATTGCAATTTGTTCCCCTTTTCTCTTTATCTACAAAGTGCATATTTGGTTATTTTTTGGTTTTGTCCTTATTACAGATTTTTGGACCATACCTGGGTTATATGACAACCGAATTTATCAATGAGGTATAATTTTTTTAGCATGAAATAAGCTAAAAAAGTGGTTCTTTACAATTTTTAATGTATTTATTAATTTTTTGTTTCTGAATTTTTAATATTTAAAATATACGCCATTTTCAAACGGTTTAACAAAACCATTTAAAACCTGTGTACAATGACTAATGAAGTTCTATCAACCTTAGTCAGTAAGCAACATTTGAAACCTATGCCATGTACGGTTCTTGAGATATAATTTTTTAAATAAAATATTAAACAACTCACAGACAGACGGATAACGAAGCGAGATAGACCACTACACTGTTATAGGACATTTTTTGTTTGTTTACATGTCTAGAACTCGATCTCAAAGTTTGGCTACACAATTTTAAATCATCCTGAATATATTGATTTTGGATGCGCCATTGATTAATAAATATTGCATATTTATTTTTATTCCCTTGTAAGCAGACACGATTTGACCTATTCGTAGTTATTATGACATTTTTAATACAGATAAGCCTTTATATTCTCTATAAATTTACTGATTGTTTTTATTGGATAAATTAATAAGTAATACTTGAAGATAAAAAGAGTTATAAACCTCCTGAACGCTAAAACGTCTCGATTTTTCTTTACATTCGAAGTGTTGATCTGAAAAATCAGTTATGAACAACAATCAAGCTCGAATTGTTAATAAAAACACTTACATGAGTGTCTATTGATTGATTTATAAGACTACAAATTAGTTTCTTTCGGTGAATAAATGAGCAAACGCCTAGTTTTTAACGTATTAAAAAACACTATTATTTTCCGTTGATACTAAGTGAAAGACGGGTCTTGTCGTCCGGCGGGAAGTTTAATAATACGTCGAACAGAGCACATAAGTGGTCATCCTCGTCCGAAACATCTTGATACGCGAAGATAGGCGTACACCTAATTACAATACCGTTTCATCGATTTATCAAAACCCAAAGCGTTGGTGTTTAATAATCCGTGCCACTGTTTTCAACCCATCGTATTTTCGGCTTTGGGTGGTTTCGGTCTTCGGGTGGTGTCTGATGTATGCCTACCTCAAAGTCTACTTCATAATTACTACACGAATTATATAATTAATTAGGGGACACTCCTGCACGCTTCGCGTGCCAGCCCTGTCGCTCGCCGCGCTCGTGACACCTCGGCCTTCGGCCTCGTCATGTACTTTTGAGTACAAATATTAGAGGTTAAATTGCATTATGTTCACTCATAATATGTAAATTTACTTCCAGTAGCTCACTCATTGCACTTGACATCCAACCTATTGCAATTGGCTGTTAAAATGTGGTAAACATCCCTATTTACGTTTGAACAGCTGTTTCTTTATGACTAATTTAAATCTCTCTCCGTCTTACACTTATGGCTAAAAAGCCTTACTTTGAGGGCTCACCCCTCCCTAAACTGAATGAATATATTGAGGACCTTATTGCACAACTACGAATTGGGGCAAATCTTTGAGACCTAAATCGTTGAAATTGGTCAAGAAATAAGGGAGGGTTGCGTTGACAAAACCGGCTCCACATATTATATACAAGAATTTAAATTAAAGTCAACCTGATTATTGTTATTGTGTCTACCTTTCTTCATTTTTAATATAAATTTCATATTAACAAAATAACATTTTAAATTATTTAATCGAATTGATAAGTAGCATATAGAAGTATATTTGTGATTTAAAATATAGATACTAGTTTACTGTAAGAATTTTTAATTGATTATACATCTTTGAAATACAAAATTGATCTTTATCTAATTTAGGTTACCAACAGCTTTTATTCTTTCTTTTTTCAACTCGTCAATACAAACAATGAAGTTTGTTAAGTAATTTTACAGAGAAGAAATAAACATATATCACATCCAATAATGCCCGGAATGTGAGAGTAGTTATTTTTCAGTTTGACTACAGAATCTTGTCAGTCCCTGCCTTTATATCCCCAAAGTCTCAAGGATAAACTAAATAATTATTTTGACTAGGTGTAAAGATTTATATCAGTTGTAATCAATTTATTCCGTGTTCATGCCGGCCTTGAGAAAGAGATCTCTGTTTCATTCTTCTTTGTGGTTGTCCACGGAAAACGCGTGAAGTTCGCAAATCAAAAATTGAACTTTCATGATTTTGAGAACATTTACAAGGACTGTTGCAAAAATAGTAGGGACCTATAGTAGGAAAAACAACGAATTCAGATTTTTTAAAGTCGATAAGGGATGGAAAAGTTCAATTCCATGATGTAAAGAAACATCCTTACATAATGCTTCAACTCTGTGTAAGGAAACATCCAACATCCTTACACAATGCTTCAACTTCGTGGAAGGAAATATACTTACACAATGCTTCAACTCCATGTAAGGAAACATCCTTGTACAATGCTTCAACTCATCTCCATCGTCCTCGTCACCCGCTCGTCTCCGTGTCGGCGGCAAGCGACATATTTACAATCACTGATATCCGTCCAAATATTTGTCTCAGTAGATTGTGATGAGTTGTTTAGTACTTGTCAGTCGGTGGGGAGTCTACCGTCATCCCTGACGAGATAACAGACTGACAGAAACAAGACTTCACTGATAACACGTGACGTGTTAAACCTACCGGTGTAGTAAGAGATATTCTAAGTTACTCTTTATTGGACAAAGAAATTGTTTCTCCTTAGTACTTGGTAAAGAGTAAGTCAAATTTATTTTGAAATAATTGAAATGTTGATAAAAATGTTCAGTAACCTAAGAATAGGCTATATTTAAAATGTATCGCTGTGGAATTCTTAGTACGTTTTTTTAATCTAGACAGTCACAGTGAAGAAAGAAACAGAGTTCGTATTCAATAGTGTACTAAATGTGTGTCGAGTAGTTATTTATCTACGTATAGTTTGCCACGTGGTGGTAGGGTCCGTCCCTTTATTACCCCAAAACCTTTAGGATAAACGTAGTAGTGATTTTCTTTTTAAAAAAGT